>CANXME010001696.1:600000-767373 GCA_948144175.1 Closterium sp. NIES-65 | reverse complement strand
AAAACCATGATGGCATTAGGTATGGGGGGGTACATAAGAAGTCGAGAGAATTGTGGGACCCTCTAAGGATCACCCCTACATAACCTAAAACTAAATTATGAATCATATAATTTGACAAATTCCAGTCAATGGAATTCGCCCGCAAAATCCAAAGGCTCAGACTTTTGCGTCGACGTAATTCAGTGTGCGACCGGGTCGACACTGGTGTGCTTTGTTTTTTTATTGCATTCTAGTATAAACCAAAGAGCACAAACCAGAAATGAAGTTAGTCACTATCACTGCTATGTTTGTGTGTATCTTTAGCTAAAGTTGTAGTTTCATGCAATTTTGGTGTGTTGGAATCCTGTTTTCGAGATCTATGAAGTTGCTGCTATAGTAGTGGAATTCTACATGGTATAGAGTTGCATTATCTGCAAGGATCCACTAGTAGCTTGAGTTTATGTCCTCCCGTCACTTCGTTCCTACGTTGGTGTGGTCGACGCTCATTTTGACAGCGAATGGAGTGGATAATGAGTGCTGAGGATCTGAATGCCTGCCGGGAGCTAGAGTCGTCCGTTCGTAAGCAGCACCCTAACATCCAAGATGAAGAGATCGACGTTGTTGTGGACGGTTGTCTTACTACGCATGGTTTGGGAGCGCGTGGCAGAGCAAACACCTACGGGCGGCAAGCAAGGGGAGACTTGTGGGGGAGGAGCTGAGCACGAGGCTCCTGGTACCGTGGGCACTAGTGGAGGAGCTGTTGCATCGACCATTAATACGAAAATGATTGGGGCGAGCTACAACCAATTCAGTTTGGAGTTTAGCATATTTCCGTGGTGCCGTTGCTAGAGGGTAGAGCATGACCCCACCATATGGATCAACGCCATCTGATCTCAACTCCAGTGCACTGATTTGTGGCATTTTTGCAACAGGACATCACCAAGTCCCGGTCCCAAATAACTCCATGCAAAAAAAGGGAGTACTCTAAGGGCCAAATGTTTGCATGTTGTTGAAAACGCTCTGTTTCTCCACCCATCGTATGTCCATCTTTGGTTTCTCTTAGTAAGAGAAAGCTGGACATATGGCCATGGGCATACATTCTGTCCACCAACCAAGCTCGTAATGCCCTCCACGCGTCCCGACTTCAGACCCAGTTAGCCCAACTCAAGAAGGGAGATAACGAGACGGTCGAATCCTACTACAACAGTGCCATGGACCATTCGAGCGGAACATTAGACAGAAGGTCCACATGGCCATGTTCAGCTACTCACGGTGCTGAAGGGCTTGCACTGAAGTACGGATTCCTTCGCCGCGAGCTTGATATGTCCAGCCTAGATATGATGGTGGAAAGTGTGTGCAGCGAGATGTTGATGGAGGAGCAGACTCTCACGATCGAATTGAGTTACGAGCAGATCACCTGCGATGCGTCTGCTTTCTTGGGCACTGTCAACACAATCATGGCTACAACAAAGGTCACGGGAAGGAAGTGGAAAGGAGGAAGGGAGCAGACAGAAAAAGAAGAAGGATGGCAAGCGGGGAGAAGAAGCGAGGACCCTTCAAGGGGCGCTGCCTACGATTGCGATGAGGAGGGCACATGAAATGCCAAGTGTCCCAACAAGAAGAAGGACGCAACGCCCGTGGCAGCCACGAATGTTGCAAAAAGGAGACGGGAAGGCCGTGGCGCTCACCGTCACGTGTTCGGCCTGCAAAGTTGCTAGCCGACGACAAGAACTTGTGGTTCCTTGTCTTGGGATGCTCCAACACATTAGCGGTTGAAATTGTTGATTTTGTAGGTGGTTTGTGGTATTTTGCTCTAGCTGGTTTGTGGGCTAAGGGCTTGGGAAGAATGTGGTTGTTAGACTTATTGCGGCTGGAAGTGAACTCGCACCCAACAAGCACCAACAACCTTTGCTATTCACTACAACACCTTTGGTGTTGCTAGTTTGGCACTTTGAGTTGTTGGGGATTGTTGTAGGGCGAGGGTTGGGATGGTAGGGTTTGACTTACTGAAATTGCGATAGCGTTTGGCCTAGGATCTTGGTTGAAGGCATGCGTTACCATTCTGGAAATTAGAGATTAAGATCCTTTTAACACATACTTGCTCATATTTTAAAGTTACGTGAGCTACATGAAAATTTTCCGTCGACGTCGGCGGACGTAATCTCTTGTTACGCTCTCTAGATTCGCACAGCATTCCATCAGCAATGAGTGGTTCACGGTGATCCATGACCCATTTGCAAACGAAAACCTAGTCAAAGGGTTTGATGGTTTTATGTAGGAAGTTGCCAGTGTTGGTGAGTTTTTCTGAAGGGCACTAACGACTTGCGTGTTCCTGCATGATGTCCAATTTGTGCCAAGAATGAAGGCCAACTTGGCCTCCCCTGGGCATCTCTCACGGACAAGGGAGCAAACATGCAAACCAAGGAAGGGTGTCACTTGCATCGTCGCATCAGGGGGTCAAGTGGCTGCAACGGCACGCTGACCCCCAACCCTACCCAGAATACCGCCATCGCCTTCTCTGCCTGGTCCTGAAAATGTGGCAGAAAGCAACGGCACGGCAGCAGCAATGGCAATCATGACATGGCGGCAACAATGGCAGCTACGGGATGCTATGGCATGGCAACTGCAATGGCAGCAACAGTGCGGCTAAGGTGTTGCTGATGAGGCGTCAAGTAAGCAGAAGTGAATGGAAGGAGCGGCCTGCCTCAAGACGTGCGCTGGTGGGATCCAAGGAAATGCCCAACCCATGGTAACGCTCGCCTCGGGCACGTCCACTTTGATGCGGTGAAGCAGACAGCTACGAGTGGCAGTGTGTTAGGGCATAGACCTGGGGAAAGGAGGTGAGGATATGCCTTGCACCTCCTGCCATGAAGCGAAACTTACTAGCCAATATTCCGCTGCACGACGAGCAAGGGGAGCTTGTTCTTGGGCTGGTCCATACTGATGGTGTGTGGTCCGTTTCAGACCCCAGCCATGGATGGAAGTGTTGGTGTAACCCCATGGTTGGCACTTGGCTTGTTGTCCTTGTGCGTGCATGGAATGGTATGACGTCATAAGATAATATATATATATTTCATGCATATAATTGTGTGAGAATGATAAGTTATGATGTCGAATGTGTGTGTTGAGTCAATAGCGAGTTATCGCTATTCGCGTGTCACGAAGTCGCTTGTGTGTTTGTGCGCGTTTTTTTGTTTTGTCGTGTGACGAACGTTCAGCTTGTCGCAGGCTGTGCGCAGCAGGCTTCCAGGAACTCAAGGAAGAATTCATCATGAAGAACCAGAGCCTTGGTTTCAAGATTCAAGAGATCTCGAAACTTGCCAAAAGGGTAAACTTAAAGATAGTGAGAACAGTTACATCACAATGTGTAGTGTAACATTCCTCTTGGTGTATGTAAGGAATGTTCCCTAATTCCTTACTGAGACACATTATGCGTGCACAACTCCAACTTTCAGAGTTCAGGCTCGGTCCGACGACCTCGCCTTACGAACGTTCCTTGCGCCGCCTTCGGGTTTCCCAACCCTAACCTGCACCCGACCTTGCGCGGTCCCGCGGCCCCGGCCTAGCTAGCCTCTGCTATATTAGTGATAGGACTCATTATTTCGTCAGACGTTGTAATCACTTCCCGCGTTATTGCATTCTGCGCACCATTCTCTTTTACAACTCATAACACTTGGTATTAGAGCTAATTTTCTAGGTTAATTCTGTGTTTTCAGGGTAGTTTAGTGATGGGGTGCGATAGACTTGGTGGGCTGCAAAGCGGTCAGCTGCGAAATAGATACGATTATTTCGCTCCGACTACGTTTGCGTTTGCGCCTTCATCAAAGTCATAAATATCGTTGTAAACCCACTGCCCGTTAGGCCAAGCCTAAGACACATGGAGCATGCCGAGCTCAACGAGTTCATGCAACAGTTCCGGGCAACGCAAGCCAACTTACGACCATGTCTGCCGAGGTGGAGCGCATGACGGGAGAAAACGCCGAGCTACGCCAGACGAGAGGTGGAGCGCACCAGGAGCCGCCCGTCGTGGATGAGTGAGCAGTAGCTCATCATTCAACGAGGCCGTACTCAACGGGCTACAAGGCTCCTTGGATGCTGAAGATGAATGGTCATTGTAGCAGCAACACGTGTTGAAATGAGCGAACAGGAATGAATGAACTAGCAGTGAAATGAGTACAAGCAGGAAACCCTAGAAATTGTGTACCCCCTATAGGCTAACCCACTGTAGCCTAAACAGATAGAACATACAATGTTTGACACACCCCCATAGGCAAAGTGGGGGAGAACTAGGGATCACAAGACCAGTCAAAGCAAAGCAAGGCAAAACAAGCTCAGGGTGGATCTCAAGGATACCACACAAATTCCGAGCACAAGCAAGTTCACATGCAGGTTTATAATAGAGCAAGAGGTACAATGATCAAAACCTAGCAAGAGTAAACATGCAGGTATATATATAGAGATCACAGTACAAACACAGTCAAGAAGTAAGCAAGTGAGGTCCAGTAGGCACAAGGCCTAGAAGAGTGCAAAAGCGCTGATGGTCACCAGGCGGAAGCGCCTTGGTGAACACATCAGCAGTGTTGCCTCAGTGGCCACGTAACGCAGACAAAGCTGACCACGCTGCTGCAGCTCTCAAGCAAGGAAGTAGCGTAGAGCAATGTGCTTCGTTCTGTGCTCCAGTCTCTGCTCCTGACACAAGGCAATGGCTGCCTTGTTGTCGACGTACAGCACTGGAGGAGAACGAGGCCGCTCTCCAAGGTCGGTCAGCAAGTAGGTGAGCCAGCAAAGTTCCAAGGCCGCCATGACTGTGGCGTAGATCTCAGCCTCACAACTGGAGCTAAGAACAGAAGAAGAGCGAGTAGAACGCCAAGAAACTGAGCCAGAGCCAAGACTGAAGGTGTAACCCTGAGACGACTGCTAAGTAGCCTGGTCGTTTGCCCAAGAAGCGTCTGAGTGCCTTGTGAGAACAACTTGGTCTCGCCCTCCAAGCACTAGCCCCATGCCCGACGTAATGCACAAGTAGCGCAACACCCTCTTAGCTGCATCCATGTGCTCCTTCCGGTGACGGCCGGGAGCGACATAGCGTGCAAGGATACTAGGTATGCAAGGTCAGGTCCTGTGCAGGTCATCTGGTACATGAGGCAACCCACAAGCTCTGGATATGGGCCACTCGGCTCTACGGACTCATCCGAAGGCAGAGCTGAGAGCGAGTGACCGGTAAGCAGAGGAGTGGACTGAGGCGAGGAGTATGTGAAGCGGAAGCGCTGAAGGACCTGCTGCACCATGTGTGACTGAGTCAAGGTGATGGTGCGCCGTGCTCTATCCCGGGTGATCCGCAAGCCAAGATAGCTTGTCAGTTCACCCAGGTCTGTGCACGTGTGTCTCTTCTGCAGCTCCGACTTCACGTGGGCGAGTGCCGCAGTGTCAGCAGTGGCAAAGACCAAGTCGTCGATGTACACGAGGATGTAGAACGGCGGCAGCGAGGTGTCGGTGTGTAGAAACAGCGACGGGTCAGCAGTAGAAGGAGCGAATCCAAGAGCCGCAAGCGTAGTCCTCAGTGTGTCGTGCCACTCATGTGGCGCCTGGTGGAGACCGTAGACTGGCCGCCGGAGGCTCCACTGGGTACCAGGAGGGAACGACCCAGTGAAGCCAGGAGGGCGGCGCAGCCAGATCTCCTCGTGCAGGCTGCCCTGCAAGAAAGCAGTGCTGAAGTCAAGAGAGTGGAGCTCGTAGTCACGCTGAGCGGCGACGTGGAGCAGAACCCGAAGAGTGGTCATCTTCGGGGTCGGGGAGAAAGGTCTGGAAGAAGTCAACTCCCTCTCGCTGACTGAAGCCTCGTGCAACGTAACGCGCCTTGAAGACAGGCGGAGAACCCGGCGGCCGCTTCACCCTAAAGATCCACATGCCACTGACGATGTTCGCCCCAGGTGGGGGAACCTCGTCGAGGTAGGTGCCTCTGGACTTCCAGGAAGCCATCTCTGTGTCCATGGCTGTCTGCCACTGAGGAGGAGTAGGGACTTGCCATCGCCTCTGCGTAAGAGCATGGGGTCGGGATGTCTGGTGCATCCGGGTCTCCCTCAGGGGCAACAAGCATGGACACGAGATGGGGCAAAGCAGCAGTAAAGCACTCAAACTCCTCCTCCCTGTCCTCAAGGACGTCTGTGCCAAGAGCACACTCACCCCCCGACGGACGGAGGACAGACAGACTCAGACTCAGCAACAAGACTGGTGGCGTAGTCGAGACGAGACGTGGCAGCAAAGTCGACAAGCTCAGCAACTAAGGCAGACGCAGCAGTAGACTCAAAGGAAGGGTCAGTGACAACCGTCGCCAGGAGACGCGTGACAGTAGGACCGGCAGCGCGAAGTAAGTCTGACTCCGGGTCAGCAAGAGCAGGCAGAGAGGACGCAGGAGGCGACGGGAGGGGGACACGTTGTGGAGCACTGGACTGACGAAGCGCCATCTGGTGAGTGCCTGGGACAGCAGGAGGACGCTGACGCGGGACACGACGACCAGTGAGAGCAGCACGAACAGGCGACGCACGACGAGACTCCGGCGACGCAGGACGAGACTCAGGCTCACGACGCTCAGTAAGACCTCTAGTCGGACTAGTGTACCAAGCAAGACCAGGGATAGGGAAGGCAGGCAGGAACTGCGACTGTGACTGGACAGACGGAGGACACTCTAAGGAGGGAGGAGGACACGGAGGAGGAGGCTGACCAAGAACGTGCTGAAGGAGCGGAACGAAGTACGGCCGCGGCCGTGCAACGCCTCCAGAACCAGCAGAGACACCAGCGCCAGGGTCCTCAGCACCAGCAGCAGCAACACCTCCAGGGTCCTCAGCACCAGCAGCAGCGCCGACGCCAGGGTCCGCAGCACCAGCACCAACTCCAACGCCCGGGTCCGCAGCACCAGCAGCAGCTCCAACACCAGGGTCCGCAGCACCAGCAGCAGCACCAACTCCAAGGTCCGCAGCACCAGCAGCAACTCCAACGGCCGGGTCCTCAGCACCAGCAGTACCTCCAGCAGTGCCAGTAGCACCGCCAGCAACAGCAGCACCTCCAGCACCAGCAGCACCAGCAGCAGCTACAACGTCCAGGTCCTCAGCACCAGCAGCACCTCCAGCAGCACCGGCAGTACCACCAGCAGTAGCAGCACCTCCAGCACCAGCAGCACCTCCAGCAGCACCAACAGTACCACTAGCAGTAGCAGCACCTCCAGCACCAGCAGCACCTCCAGTAGCATCAGCACCAGCAGCAGCTCCAACAGCCGGGTCCTCAGCACCAGCAGTACCTCTAGCAGCACCGGCAGCACCGCCAGCAGCAGTAGCACCTCCAGCACCAGCAGCACCAGCAGCAGCTCCAACGTCCGGGTCCTCAGCACCAGCTGCACCTTCAGTAGCACCTACAGCACCGCCAGCTGTAGGAGCACCACCGGCACCAGCAATAGGATCCGCGACACCAGGAGCGCCACTCCGAAGAGTGCAGCGCCGCTCGTACCACTCACGGATCCTCTCAAGAGAGGGGAGCTCGCGACCAGGAGGAGTAGCACCAGTCTCAGTAGTACACCTGGCTCCAGAGGCACCTCGCCGGAGGCTGCAGTACTGCAAGTATCACTCACGCAGCTGCTCCGAGGAGAGGGCTCCTCCAGGTGTAGGACTCCCAGGCTCAACACCCCCAGACTCAGAACCCCCAGACTCCGGAATCCGTGGCTCAGCACCCTCAAGATCAGCACCGCCAGACTCAGCACCCCCAGACTCAGCACCCCCAGGCTCCGCACCCCCAGGCTCCGCACCCCCAAGCTCCGCACCCCCAAGCTCCGCACCCGCAGCAGGACGAGAGTCGACAGCTACCTCAACAGGCTCAACCGGGTCTACCTGAGACACACCTGAGGGAGCGGCACCCTGAGGGGGGAGGGGGTCTACGACAACAGCACCTAGCGCGAGGAAGAGAGGCGGGGGAGGGAGCGGGGCAGTGCGGTAGGGGAAGAGGCGGTAGTAGGGGACGGACTCGTCAAAAGTGACGTCCTGAGAGGGCAGGACCCGGCGCGAGGTGGCGTGGTAAAACTGCCAACCAGGCGCGTCCGGGACGAAGCCGAGGAAGACGCAGGGAACAGCACGGGAGGAGAGCTTGTCCGCAGACGCATCGTGGACAAAGGCTCGAGATCCCCAGACACGGAAGCGTGACGCATCGCCAACCTCCCTCGTCCACAGCAAGGTGGACGAGGTCTCCGGCAAGGAGACATGGGGCCAGAGATTGAGCTGATGCGCAGCGTAACGGATCGCAAACGGCCACAGAAAGTGGGGGGCAGCCGCATGGATCAAGGAGGTACGGGCGACCTCCATGACCAGACCAATGCGGTGCTCCGCTACCCCATTCTGGTGTGGAGAGGCCGAAAGGGTGAACGACTGCTCAATGCCGTGCTTAGCAGAGTAGGCTACCAAGAGGTCGGAGGAGAACTCACCACCTCTGTCAGAGTGCAAGCGCAGGACAGGAAAGTCTGAGCCGAAACGCTCGCTGAGCTGGAGACGGGCTCTGCGGATCCAAGGGATCAAAACATCAGGGACCTCACCCTTGGTGCGCAAGGGGAAGACCGTGGTGTAGCGCGAGTAGTCGTCAACAACTATCAGGAACTACCTCTCCTAACCCTGACCATGGACGCGGGCTGGGCCCCACACGTCCATGTGGAGCGTCTTCAAGGGAGCAGTCGTCGGGGGAAACGAGGAGGAGTGAGGGGCGGCGCGCTGCCGCCCCTCGACACAGGGAAGACAGGGAGGAGCAGGCGAGGGTGGGAGGGGAGGGAGGACCCTGGGAAGACCAGAGACAAGGTACCGGGAGTGCATGGCACGAAGCCGCTGCACAGACGGGTGGCCAAGGCGGTGGTGCCAGAGGACAGTCTCGTGTGCGAGAGAGCAACACGAGCAAGGGGGCGACAGCTGACCTGACGCGGACGCAGATGCAGAAGCAACAACCTGAGGGGACTCAGTGGTCTATGTGTACAAGTCCTACCCCGGCTGCCGGGTGAAGGTAGCCAAGTGACGGCCCGTACGAGCACACATGCAGTGCTCGTAGGCAGGGGTGAACTGGTGGACACCCCCGTCCTGGAGCGCACAACCCACCACCAAGTTCGTAGAGAACGAGGGGAGGTGGAGACCTGACAGTGTGCCCGACGGGACCGCAGGATAGGGAAGGACAGTGGAGGAGGTCGCAATGACCGGACCCCCAGAGGGGTCAGCGAGGGAGACAGCAACTGGCCGAGCAAGCGGCTCAAGGGCAGTGGGGTCACGAAAGAAGCAGCGAGAAGCACCTGAGTCCGGTGTGAAGGTGTGCAGTGCTGCAGTCGACTCAGTACCAGAGGGGGCAGACGCACAAGCACCTAGAGCAGCAGCCTCACCAACACCTGGGGTAGCAGACACGCGATAACCAGAGGGGGCAGACGCACTAGCACCTAGAGCAGCAGCCGTACTGGTCCTAATACCCGGGTCGGGGGGAACACACAGGTACTCAGCACTCTCTCCACGAGTAGACATCACATACATGGCAGTGAGAATAGTATCAAAGTCTAGAGCATAGATATCAATCCCCTTCTTCCAGAGCTCAGCCCAGCGGGGCAGCTCAGTGGCCTGAGGGTACTGAACACGCCAAGCGTCACTGAGGCGAGCAAAGCAGCGTTGCGTAGCATGCGGTCCCCCACACGGCTGACCCTTGCGGTCACCAGTGCGAATGACGTACGTGCAGCTAAAGCCACCCCCCCCCCCCCTGTGCTGAGAGTACCACTCACGTACCTCCTGGGGCGACGGAGTGTGCTGCTGGCTCTGGCCACCGCCAGCGCCTCCACGACCACCGCCTCCGCCACCACTCCCACGACGACCCCAACCCCTGCCGCCGCCGCGGCCACCGCCACCCCCACCACCGCCCCCGCCCCTGCCGCCTCCCCCGCCGCTGCCGCCACCACCCTCACCGCTGCCACTGGCTCCTCCAGCCCCGCCACCACCCCCACCGCCACCACCGCCCCCACCGCCGCCTCCCCCGCCGTCACCTCCGCCTCCCTTGCCCCCTGCGCCCTTGCCGCTGCGGCGCCCGCTTGAAGCAGACGCAGTCCCGACCTTCTCAGCACCAAGGAGGTCAACAGTAGCAGCAGAGGCGACAGAGGGAAGGAGGGGGGAAGGAAAACACCCCTCAAAGAACGGGGTGCGGGGGTCGCCACGAGAGGCGCCTACAGCGACTATGCTAGTCTCAGCTGCAAGCAGTTCTTTCTCGAGGAGGGCAATGGTGAGCTCGGTGGGGCAGCGAGCTAGGAAGTGGTCCCTGACGGAGCGCAAAGTGTCAGGGAGGCGGGTGACTAGGTGGTAGAGAGTGAGCCAGAGCGGGGGAGGGTTCTTGGCAAGGAACTCATCAGGCATAGCAGCGCGGAAGCGAGCCTCACTAGTGCGAAGATGCGTGATGAGGTCAGCCAATGTGTGGAACGAGGCCAGGTCGGGGAACATAGGGAAGCGAGAGACGGCCTAGTGCAGCAGAGGCCGGTGAGGAGTAGCGGGCAACGACAGCAGTGTACAGTGCCTGTGCAGTCTTGTGCTGGCCGAAGTGCTCGCGCTCATCTATCGGCAGGGAGTTGTGAATAGCAAAGCGAGCGTGGGCGTCACGAGTCTGCCACTGGGAGCGGGTAGAACTAGAAGCAGTAGGATCAGAGGCAGGAGCATTGCCTAGGGCGTGATCGTACAGTTAGATGTCCTCCTTGGCAGTGAGCTGTAGGAAGGGGTGTAGATAATCTAGCCAGGTGTCAAACTTCACTGGGCGGCCCTCAGTATCGAAAGCTAGCATAGGAGGGCTAGCCATAGCAGCAGCAGAAGTAGCAGTA
Organism: Closterium sp. NIES-65; assembly: GCA_948144175.1. Classification (NCBI taxonomy): domain Eukaryota; kingdom Viridiplantae; phylum Streptophyta; class Zygnematophyceae; order Desmidiales; family Closteriaceae; genus Closterium; species Closterium sp. NIES-65. The sequence continues at coordinate 756,539 of CANXME010001696.1, read as the reverse complement.
GTAGCAGTAGTAGGAGCAGCAGTAGTTGCAGTAGCGGCTGCTCAGTACGAGCGGCGCAGCTCGGTTCAGGTAGGGCGGCGCGACTCGATTCAGGTAGGGCGGCGCGGCCCGGTTAGGGCGGCGCGGCTCGGTCGGGTCGCGCGGCTCGGCTCGGGTCGCGCGGCTCGGTTCGGACTGGGCGGCGCGATTCGTGCGGCCTAGGGGCGAGCGCGGGGCCGTGAGGAGGCCTCTAGGGGCGGGCGCGGGGCCGTGAGGGGCCGGTAGGGAGGCGAACGCGGGGCCGACAGGGCTGCTAAGGGGGGCGGACGGGGCCAACGCGGGGCCGTGAAGGGGCAGGCGCGGGGCCGACGGGGCCTCTAGAGGCGATCGCGGGGCCGGCGGGGGGCCGCTAAGGGGCGCGTGGGGCCGTGAAGGGCCGGTAGGGAGGCGAGCGCGGGGGCCGACGGGGCCTCTAGGGGCGATCGCAGGGCCGGCAAGGGGCCGCTAAGGGGCGGACGGGGCCTACACGGGGCCGACGAGGCCGCTAGGGGCTAGCGCGGGGCCGAACGGGGCCGACGAGGCCGCTAGGGGCTAGCGCGGGGCCGAACGGGGCCTCTAAGGGGGGCGATCGCAGGGCCGTAAGGGGCCTTAAGGGGCGGCGCGCGGGTCGCTAAGGGGCGGGTCGCGGGTCGCGGGGCCTTAGGAGGCTGTGACAAAGAGGCGCACTAGGGTGCAGGTAGGTAGGTAGGTAGGTAGGTTGTGGTGGGCCCTAAAAAAAAACGGTCCTAGCAAAGGACCTGCTCTGAAACCATGTTGAAATGAGCGAACTGGAATGAATAAACTAGCAGTGAAATGAGTACAAGTAGGAAACCCTAGAATTGTGTACCCCCTATAGGCTAACCCACTGTAGCGTAAACAGATAGAACATACAATGTTTGACAACAGGCGCAAGAAGCCCCAGAGCAACAGCAACAGTCACCAACAGAGCTGAGACAACAATCGTGAATAGTGCCAAGAAGGACACCAGCGACAAGACCGGCGATGGCTTCGACAGCACAAATGGTGCATGCGGTAGCAGCATTTTCTACAACTGTCAAGATAAAACCGACAAACCCGCCCCTGTTCAACCCCAGCAACAAGAATGTTATTGTGTCTGCATGGTTGTTCGGCGTGGAGGTTTTATTTAATGCCGCGCAAAGTGTTGATCTTGCAGTGTTGCTGTTATGAGGACTGGCGTTGGAGTGGTGGCGACGCACACTACAGTCAGAGGGGACTCCGGCAGGGACATCACGTGCGAACGACGGGACCTGGACATCTGTCACGCAACTAGAAATCTCGATCTTCGGAGTGGCTACGATACGCACATGGACGAAGTGGGGTGCAGCCTTGCGAACCAGATTTGAGCACATATCCGCCTCGGGTTCTGCTCGCATGAAGGTGCGTGCTTGGAAGCAGTTGACTTCAATCCAAGACTGCACGGCGACGTTCTGCGCCTTGGCCGACCAAAAGGACGACATGAGTGACGCGGAGCGGCTCGATAGATACGTCGCATGCCTCAAATACGAGATTCTGTTTGAGGTGCAGCGTACGAGGCCACACGACTTCAATGATGCCGTCCAGTTGGCCGAATCAACGGACGCGGTGATGCAGTGGATGAGAATGAGTTCCCAGGAGGGAAATCGTTTTCGTAGACCGCCTCGACAGCCCACAATCAACGGTGTGGATGCACCTAGACGTGCCCCAAATACGTTCTTTCACTGCAACCAACCGGGCCACTGGGGGAAAGACTGCCCGAATCTGAAGCAGGGAAACAGGAACGACGGAGAGGGGTCGGGAATGAGACGAGTCAGTAGCAGTCAAGCCACTTACTGACGAGACCCCGTCGCCCGGCAATCACCATCCACACCGAGTAGTGGTATTGATACGGGCTATTGACCTCAACTGGGCGAATAAAGTGGATGAACACGTGGATCACCCTGTGCTGGTCGTGGGGAGGGTTAACGGTCATAAGATCAAAATATTCGTCGACGGTAGGGCGAGCCACAGTCTCGTCAACCTGGCAACGACCAAACAATCGGGGTTAAGCTGGACAGGTGTCTGCCGGAGATCGATGCAAGGCTGATGGACGGGACACCGCTGGCGATACGGGACGAGGTGCGGCAAATTCGGATGAAGTGTGGCGACGATTACTGGTTTTCAATGAAGATGCTGGCGACAACACTGGACAGTTGCGATGTGTTGTTGGGGCGAGATTGGCTGCAGCGATTCAATCCAACAATCGACTGGACAGAGGGAGCATGGACGGTGCCAAGCAACAAGGGACATGTGACGCTTCCAAAATGGACACTTGTCTACGCGATCACGCTGAAAGGGGCAAAAAAAAAAGAGCACAAGGGTTCTCAGAATCAGTAGCGAGGAATGAATGAACTATGAAAGAAAACAGTACAAGTACCAACCCTAATTGGGTTGTACCCCCTATGGGCTACCCCACTACAGCCTACAAACATGCATCAGCTATATAATAATCTCACACACCCCCATAGGCAAAGTGGGGGAGAACAAGGGGTCACAAGACCAGTCAAGCAAAGCAAAGCAAGCTCAGGGTGGATCTCAAGGATACCACACAAATTCCGAGCACAAGTTCAAGGCCACAAGGCCAGTTCACATGCAGCAGAGCATATATATAACAGTGCTACACAAGCAAGAGCAGGTATATATATATGCAGCAGTACAGACAAGGTCAAGAGGTAAGCAAGTGAGGCCCAGTGGGCACAAGACCTAGCAAAGTGCAAAAGCGCTGATGGTCACAAGGCGGAACTGCCTTGGTGAACACATCAGCAGTGTTGGCCTCAGTGGCCACGTAACGCAGACGAAGCTAACCGCGCTGCTGCAGCTCTCGAGCAAGAAAGTAGCGCAGAGCAATGTGCTTCGTCCTGTGCTCCAGTCTGTGCTCCTCACACAAGGCAATGGCTGCCTTGTTGTCGACGTACAGCACTGGAGGAGAACGAGGCCGCTCTCCAAGGTCAGTCAACAGGTAGGTGAGCCAGCGAAGCTCCTGGGCAGCCATGGCCGTGGCGTAGATCTCAGCCTCACAACTGGAGCTGAGAACAGAAGAAGAGCGAGTAGAGCGCCAAGAGACAGAGCCAGAGCCAAGACTGAAGGTGTAACCCTGAGACGACCACTGCGTAGCCTGGTCGTCAACCCAAGAAGCGTCTGAGTGCCCAGTGAGAACAGGCCGGTCTCGCCCTCCAAGCACTAGCCCCATGCCCGACGTACTACACAAGTAGCGCAACACCCTCTTAGCTGCATCCATGTGCTCCTTTCGGTGACAGCCGGGAGCAACATAGCGTGCTAAGATGCTGAGAGGGTATGCGAGGTCAGGTCGAGTGCAGGTCATCGGGTACATGAGGCGGCCCACAAGCTCTGGATACGGGCCACTCAACTCTACAGACTCATCCGAAGGCAGAGCTGAGAGCGAGTGTCCTGTAGGCAGAGGAGTGGACTGAGGCGAGGAGTACGTAAAGCCGAAGCGCTGAAGGACCTGCTGCACCATGTGTGACTGAGTCAGGGTAATGGTGCGGCGTGCTCTGTCCCGGTGATCCGCAAGCCAAGATAGCTTGTCAGTTCACCCAGGTCTGTGCACATGTGTCTCTTCTGCAGCTCAGACTTCACGTGGGCAAGTGCGGCAGTGTCCGCAGTGGCAAAGACCAAGTCGTCGACGTACACGAGGATGTAGAACGGCGGCAGCGAGGTGTCGGTGCGTAGAAAGAGCGACAGGTCAGCGGTAGAAGGAGCGAACCCAAGAGCCGCAAGTGTAGTCCTCAGTGTGTCGTGCCACTCACGTGGCGCCTGACGGAGACCGTAGACTGGCCGCCGGAGGCTCCACTGGGTACCAGGAGGGAACGACCCAGTGAAGCCAGGAGGGCGGCGCAGCCAGATCTCCTCGTACAGGCGGCCCTGCAAGAAAGCAGTGCTGAAGTCAAGAGAGTGTAGCTCGTAGTCACGCTGAGCAGCGACGTGCAGCAGAACCCGAAGAGTGGTCATCTTCGGGGTCGGGGAGAAGGTCTAAAAGAAGTCAACTCCCTGCCGCTGACTGAAGCCACGAGCCACGTACCGCGCCTTGAAGACAGGCGGAGAACCCGGCGGCCGCTTCACCTTGAAAATCCACATGCCACTGACGATGTTTGCCCCACGTGGGGGAACCTCGTCGACGTAGGTGCTTGTGGACTTCAATGAAGCCATCTCTGCGTCCATGGCTGACTGCCACTGAGAGGAGTAGGGACCGGCCATCGCCTCTGCGTAAGAGCGTGGGGTCGGGATGTCAAGAGCATCCGGGTCTCCCTCAGGGGCAACAAGCATGGACACGAGATGGGGCAAAGCGGCAGCAAAGCATTGGAACTCCTCCTGCTTGTCCTCAAGGACGTCCGTGCCAAGAGCACAGTCACCCCCGACGGACGGAGGACAGGCAGACGCAGACTCAGCAGACTCAGAATCAGCAACAAGACTCGCATCGTAGTCTAGATGACACGCAGCAGCAAAGTTGACCAGCTCAGCAACTAAGGCAGACGCAGCAGCGGACTCAAAGGAAGGGTCAGTGACAACAGTAGCAAGGAGACGTGTGACAGTAGGACTGGCAGCACGAAGAGAGTCCGACTCCGGGTCGGCAAGTGTAGGAAGAGAAGACTGAGGAGGAGAAGGCTAAGGGGCACGCAGAGGAGCAGTGGACGGACGCAAAGACATCCTATGCGTGCCAGGGACAAGAGGAGGACGCTGACGTGAACCGCGACCACTAGGGCAAGCAGCACGGACAGGCGACGCAGGGCGGGACGCAGGCTTACGACGCTCAGCAAGACCTCCAGTAGGACCAGTGTAGGGAGACCGAGAAGGCAGTGGAGAGGCGGGCTGTAACTGTAACTGCGACGGGACAGTCTGTGGACACTCTAAGGGAGGAGAAGGACCAGTGGAAGGCTGGAGACCAAGAACCTGCTAAAGGAGCGGAACGAAGTACGGCCGAGGCCGCGCAGCACCTCCAGACACAGCAGGGACAGCACCAGCACCTGTAGCAGCTCCAACTCCAGCACCTCCAGCAGCGCCAGGAGCACCCTCAGTTGGACCGACAGCCGTAGACCTAGCGCCAGCACCCGCAGCAGCTCCAGCTCCAGAGGCACCCCCATCAGGACCACCTCCAGGACCAACAGTCGTAGACTCCGCGCCAGCACCCGCAGTAGTACTCTCTGTACGAGCACCTCTGGGACCCGGGGCACTAGCTCCCTCAGCAGCAACAGAACCTCCAGTACTCGCAGCACCCCCAGCTCCAACAGCTTGCCTCCAGCGCCGGGCAAACCACTCACGCAGCTCCAGCGGAGAGAGCGGCTAACGGCGAAAAGAAAGGACCGGAGAACCACCAAGAACAGCAGCAGCAGGCTCAGCACCCCCAGACTCCGCACCCACAGGCTCAGTACCCCCAGACTCCGCACCCCCAGGCTCAGTACCCCCAGGCGTAGCACCCCCAGGCTCAGCACCCCCAGGCTCAGCACCCCCAGGCTCCGCACCTCCAGGCTCCACACCCCCAGGCTCCACACCCCCAGGCACAGCACCCTCAACACCATAGTCACCAGTGACCTCAACAGGCTCAGCAGTGTCTACCTGGGACACACCTGAAAGGGCAGGACCCTGAGGGGGGAGGGGGTCTAACGGGGGGGGACGTGGGACAAGGAAGAGCGGGGGCGGGGGGAGGGACGGAGTGCGGTAGGGGAAGAGCCGGTAGTAGGGGACCGACTCGTCGAACGTGACGTCCTGGGAGGACAGAACACGGCAAGAGGTGGGGTGGTAGAACTGCCACCCAGGTGCGTCAAGGGGGAAACCCAGAAAGACGCATGGAGCAGCACGAGAGGACAGCTTGTCCGCGGACAAGTTGGGAACAAACGCCCGAGATTCCCAGACACGGAACGCCGATGCATCGCCAACCTTCCTGGTCCACAGCAGAGCTGGGGAGGTCTCCGTCATGGAAACCCTGGGCTGAAGGTTGATCTGATGCGCCGCGTACCGAACCGCAAACGGCCACAGAAAATGGGGGGCAGCCGCATGCATCATGGACGTACGGGCGACGTCCATGACCATGCCAATGCGGCGCTCAGCAATCCCATTCTGCTGTGGAGAGTCCGGAAGCGTGAAGGTCTGGCGGATGCCTCGTGCACGAAATTAGGCTCGTAGAAGGACAGAGGAGAACTCTCCGCCTCTGTCCGAGTGCAGACGCAGAACAGGAAAGTCCGAGCCGAAGCTCTTCCTGAGTTGGAGACGAGCTGCGCGGATCCATTCGATCAACACCTCAGTGACATCGCCCTTGCTGCGCAAGGGGAAGACTGTGGTGTAACGCGAGTAGTCGTCAACCACCAGCAGGAAGTAGCGCTCGTGACCCTGCCCACGGACGCGGGCTGGGCCCCACACGTCCATGTGAAGCGTCTGCAGCGGGGCCTCCGTCGGAGGAAACGGGGAGGAGTGAGGGGTAGCTCGCAGGCGTCCCTCAACACAGGGGACACAGGGAGGGCCAGGCCCCGGAGGAAGGAGAGGGAGGGACCGGGGAAGACCAGAGACAAGGAGACGGGAGGCCATGCTTCAGAGACGAAGCAGGGAGGGGTGACCCAGGCGGTGGTGCCAGAGGAGGGTCTCGTGAGACAGGAGGCGACACGAGCAGGGGGCAGACTCAGGACCAGACCTGGACGCTGCAGCAAACACCTGACCTGACGCTGGAGACGTGGTAGTGAGTGTGTACAGGCTCGACCCCGGCCGACGACTAAACGTGGCCAAGTTTCGGCCCGTGCCCGCGTCCGTGCAATGGGTGTCCCGCCGGCGCGCAGGGGTGAACTGGTCAACCCCCCCATCCTGTAGGTCAGCACCCGCCACCAAGTTCGTAGAGAACGAGGGGAGGTACAGACCCGATCGGGAGCCGGACGGGACCGCAGGGCACGGAAGGACAGTAAAGTAGTGAGCCAGAACAGGACCCCCAGAGGGGTCTTCCAGGGAGACTGCAACCGGCCGACTAAGCGGCGTGAGTGTGGTGCGGTCTAGAAAGAAGGAGCGAGACGCCCCCGAGTCAAGGGTGAAGGTGAGGGAGGCCGGAGCCGACGCAGTACCTGAGAGAGCAGACTCACCAGCACCTGAGGACGCAGACTCACTGGCACCTAGAGCAACAGCCTCACCAGCACCTGGAGCAGCAGTCTCAACAGCACCTAGAGCAGCAGTACCAATGCCCGGGTCGGGCGGGAATCACCGGTAATAGTCACCCTCCTCACTAATAGTCACAGCATACATAGCACGAAGAATAGCATCAAAGTCAAGGTCAAAGATAGCTACTCCTGCCCTAGACAGCTGGTCCCAGCGAGGGATCTCAGTGGCGTCAGGAAACTGGCGGCGCCAAGCGTCAGTCAGGCGGCCAAAGCAGCGCTGGGTGGGGTGCGGACCACCACACTCCTCACCCGCACGGTCGCCGGTGCGCAAGACGTGGGTGCATGGACCAGTACCCCCAACCCTCTGGCGCGCAGCGTACCACTCATGGAGCTGCTGAGGGGAGAGGGTCTCCTGGCCGCGCTGCTGCTGCTGGCGCTGACCACCACCGGAGCCACTCCTCTGCGACGAGCCACGACCTCCTCCGCCGCCTCCACCGCCGCCGCCGCCACCACCTCCGCTACCACCTCCACTCCCACCGCCGCCGCCGCCGCTGCCGCCGCCTCCGCCTCCACTCCCACCGCCACCGCCGCCGCCGCCTCCGCCTCCACTGCCGCCACTGACACCTCCGCCCCCGCCACCACTCCCACCACCACCCCCACCTCCTCCGCTGCCTCCGCCGCCGCCTCCACTGCCCCCGCCAGCTCCTCCAGCGCCCCTGCCCCCCTTGCCCTTGCCAGGGCGACGTCTCCCACTAGGGGCAGACGCCGCACCGACCGACTCCAAACCAACTAGGTCGGCCGTAGCAGCAGAGGCAACAGAGGGCAGAAGGGGGGAGGGGGAACACCCCTCAAAGATGGGGGTGCGCGGGTCACCACGAGAGGCCCCTATAGCGAGAATGCTCTTCTCGGCCGCGAGGAGGGACTTCTCGAGGAGGTCAATAGTGAGAGTGGTGGGGCAGACTGAGAGAAAGTGGTCCCTGACTACGCGAAGGGAGTTAAGGAGGCGGTTGACTATGTAGTAGAGGGTGATGTACATGGGGGGGGGGGGTTCTTGGCGCAGAACTCAGCAGGAAGCGCAGCGCGGTAGCGAGCGTCACTAGTGCGGAGGTGGGTAATGAGGTCAGCGACTGTGGCAAAGGCAGCAAGGTCAGAAAAGAGGTACGGTAGCATGAGGCGGCTCAGTGCAGCAGTGGCAGGGGAGGAGTAGCGTGCAACTACAGCGTCGTACAAGGTCTGAGCACTCTTGTACTGGCCAAAGTGCGCACGCTCAGAGGGAGGCAGGTGGCAACGCACAGCAAGACGTGCAGCAGCATCGCGGGTGGCCCACTGTGAGCGAACAGTGGCATCCTCATCAGCAGCAAGGGCGGGAGAGGCACCAGAAGTGAGGTCAAAGAGAGAGAGGCCGTCGGCCCTATCGCACTGTAAGAAGAGCAGCAGGTCGTCTACCCAAACGTCGAAGTCAATGGCCCTACCCTCAGCGTCAAAATTGAGGACACTGGGGGTAGCCATGACAGCAATTTACTAGCAGTAGGGTGAGGGCAGTGCGGAGAGGACGGCTCTGCTCTTACCAGACAGTGCAGGTCGGGTAGTGCAGGTACCGGGCAGCTCAGGCGGCTCAGGCAGCTCGGGCGGCTCGCGTGGCTCGGGCGGCTCGGCTGCGGGGGCGGCTCGGCGGCTCGGCTGCTGGGCGGCTCGGCTGCTCTGGCGGCTCGGCGGCTCGGCGGCTCTGCTGCTGGGCGGCTCGGCGGCTCGGCGGCTCGGCTGCTGAGCGGCTCGGCTGCTCGGGCGGCTCGGCGGCTCGGGCGGCTCGGCGGCTCGGGCGGCTCGGCTGCTGGGCGGCGCGGCTGCTCAGCGGCGCGGCTATCAGGCGGCGCGGCTGCTGGCGGAGCGGCGGCCTGGTAGCTCAGGTGGTACGGGGCGCGGTAGGTGGGTGGCGCCGCTGCTGGGCTGCTGGGCGGTGGCGTCGCGGCCTGTAGAGGTGGCGCCGGGGCCGGTAGAGGTGGCTCCGGGGCCAGGGGAGGCGGCGTCGGGGCCGAGAGAGGCGGCGCCGAGGCTGTCGCGCGGCTGTGCTAAGAGGGAGGCGGCGCCAGGTGCAGCAGAGGCGGAGCGGGGGCCAGGGGAGGCGACGTCGCGGCCGGGAGCGATAGAGTCGGGGCGGGCAGAGACGGCGTTGGGGCCGGCAAAGGGGACGTCGGGGCCGGAAGCGACAGCGTCGGGGCCGGCAGAGGGGACGTCGGGGCCGTCAGAGGCGACGGCAGGGCCGGCAGAGGCGACGGCGGGGCCGTCAGAGGCAGCGTCGGGGTCGCGGGGGTGGGCGCCGAGGCCAGAGGGGCGGCGCGAGGCAGCGGGGCCGCACGAGCGGCGCAACGCGGCCGTCTGGGGCGGCGCGACGAAGCCGCTTAGGCGGCGCGAACAAGCCGTGAGGGCGGCGCGACGCGGGCGGCTCAGAGAGGGCGTGAGCGCGACGCGATCGGGCCGCGAGAGTAAAGAAAAAGGAATCGCGACTCGGGCTAGGGCTGAGCGCGCTCCGGGTAGGAAAAAAAAGGATCGGTGGGCCCTAGGAACAGTTCCCACTAGGGAACCTGCTCGATACCATCTCAAAATCAGTAGCGAGGAATGAATGAACTATGAAAGAAAACAGTACAAGTACCAACCCTAATTCGGTTGTACCCCCTATGGGCTACCCCACTACAGCCTACAAACATGCATCAGCTATATAACAAGGGTACGCCGTACAGCTGTACGAAGTGGTTGCGTCCGAAAAAATTGCCGACATTGACACGCTCTGTGCTGCTGTACCTGACGACATGGCAAGCATAATTCAGAGGTATCCCGAAGTTTTCGCGGATGACCTACCTGATGGGCTGCCACCTCAACAACCAGAAGACCATAGGATTGAGCTGGAGCCTGGCGCGCAACCAACTATTTGGTCCCAATGGCGGCTCAGCCAACCGGAGCTTGACGAGTTGTGGAAGCGGTTGGATTATTTGTTCTCGAAAGGCTTCATCCGGCCAAGCACGTCACCATTCGCCGCCCTCATACTATTCACACCGAAGGACAGAGGCCTGCGCATGTGTATCGACTATCGAGCGCTGAATCGGATCACGGTCAAGTCGCGTTACCCGATTCCACAAGCGGACGACCTGCTGGATCAGCTTCGTGGGGCTCGCTTCTTCTCGAAAATCGATTTGCGAGGTGCATAGCATCAAATTCGTGTATTCGCCGACGACTGCCCAAAGACTGCTTCTTGCACCCGCTACGGCAGTTACGAGTACACAGTGATGCCGTTCGGGTTGACGAATGCACCATCAAAGTTCTAGCTCACCATGAATGGGGTGTTTCGAGACATGCTCGACTGGAAAGTTATCGTTTACCTGGATGACATCCTGGTGTACAGCAAGACTCGGGAGGAGCATTTACGGGATCTAGAGGAGGTGTTCAGGCGCTTGCAGCTGAACCGACTGATTACGAAGGTCTCTAAGTGCGAGTTCTTACAGCCGGAGCTGGAGTTCCTGGGGCATGTGGTTTTCTGGAAGGGTATTAAACTTGACCCTCGCAAAGTGACCACAATTTCCCAGTGGAAGCCGCCTACGAACATCACGGAGTTGCAGATTTTCCTCGGCTTCGTTAACTACGTCCGCCATTTTGTACCGAATATGGCGGGGGTAACCAAGCCGTTAACCGATCTGCTATACAAAGGCGCGCTATTTCTTTGGGGGGGGAGAGAGCAGTTGGCCTTCGACAAGCCCAAAACACTTTGAGTTCACCCCCGGTTCTTCGGGTGGCAGATCCATCTCGACCGTTCGAAGTCGTAACGGACGCCTGCGATTTTGCCATCAGCGCCGTCCTTCTACAGGACTTCGGCAACGCACTGCAACCCATCGCGTACGATTCACGCAAGATGCAGCCACCCGAGAGCAATTACCCTGTACACGACAAAGAAATGCTCACCATCGTGCATGCGTTTCGTACCTGGCGCTACTACCTCACGTGAGCCAACTTTACGATCAAGACAGACCACAAGTCATTACAGTACATGCGCAGCCAACCACAGCTCAACCCACGACAAATCAAGTGGCTCGATTACCTCAAGTCAAATTTCAGCTACACCATCACATACAAGAAGGGCACCAACAACATCGCCGACGCCCTGACCCGCCCATCGATGCAGACCGCAGCAGTACTAATCGCTCATTCCAACCCGCTTTTATCAGGACCATTCACCCACGGATACAGGACTGATCGCTTCTTCAAGCGAAGTCAACACCTACGGGCCATCACGCTACACGGGAACTATTTCCCCAAATGTGGTACTAACCGAGTTTGGGTCCCATCCTACCAGCCCTTATCAGAGTTGCTGACGCAGGAGGTTCATAACTCTAACCTTTCCGGGCATTTCGGCATTGACAAAACACTGAAGTTGCTGCAACGGAAATACTATTGGCCCGACATGGCGCCGGACGAGCAGCGCTACATGACAGCTTGCCCAACCTGCCAAGCAATGAATTCGTCGCGACAACGCCCAGCTGGGTTGCTGCAGCCCCTCGAGCCACCCGAACGACCGTGGCAACAGGTGACGATGGATTTTGTCACGGGACTGCCCATTGGCGCAAGTGGCAACGACTCGGCTTTGGTAGTCGTTGACCGATTAACGAAAATGGCGCATTTCGCACCATGCCGCACGACGATCACAGCCGAAGAAACTGCGAAGCTGTTCATCTCGACCGTCGTCAGATTACACGGGTTACCTTTGGCGATCATCAGCGATCGGGATCCAAAATTCACGTCGAAATTCTGGCAGGAGACGTAAGCACAGTACGGCACCCGCCTGCAGTTTTTGTCGTCATACCACCCGCAAACCGACCGACAGTCAGAGCAGACAAATCAAAACATGGAGCAGTTGGTTCGCACAAACTGCTCCGACTTGACCAAGTGGGTGGATTTACTCCCCATGCTGGAATTTGCGTACAACAACGCAACGTCTGCGACAACCAATCAGTCGCCGTTCTACCTTAATCACGGGATAGATCATGTGGTACCCTCTTCAACGACCAGCGACAATCCGGTACCACGATCACAGCAGTTCATTTCGGAACTTCTGGCAGCTTGCGATAAAGCAGCAAATTTAATCCGAAAGGCTAATAATGTTTCCAGCCGCTACGCTGACCGACATCGACAAAATTGATGGAAAGAGTGCAAATTTAGAGAGCGTAACAAGAGATTAGGTCCGCTGACTTCGACGGAATATTGCGTGCAGCTCACGTAACCTTAAATATAAGCATGTACGCGTTGGAAAGTTCTTAATCTCTAATTTCCAGAATGGTAACGCACGCCTTCAACCAACATCTAGGCCGATCGCTATCGCGATTTAAGTGCGGCGTGGTATCCTGGCGGAATTACTTGGCAGCCATGGAATAGATCTATGAATGGCTTAAGCAAGAGTTCAGGTCTGCAAAGTGACGAGTTTGTCAAACCCTATCATCTCAACTCTCGCCCTACAACAATCCTGAATAACCCAAAGTGTCAAGCTAGCAACACCAAAGGTGTTGTAGTGAATAGCAAAGGTTTGTTGGTGCTTGTTGGGTGCGAGCTCAATTCCAGCCCACAACAAGTCTAACAACCACATTTTGCCCAAGCCCTTAGCCCACAACCAGCTAGAGCAAAATACCACAACCACCTGCACAATCAACACTACCCCTTGCTCGTGCTGGAGGTGGCTGAACACCACTAGGCAAAATCCTTCACTCCACTCCCCCTTGCCCAGAAAGGGTGCCATCCACAGCATGAGGCCGTCAAGGTAGAGAAGCACCAACCCTCCCACATCCTGCTCAGGGACCATGTCAACATGGGGCTACATCCCCAACAAGGATGTGCACATTTCTTGTTGCTCAAAGGGAAGGAAGATGAGCCATAAGGCAGAAATCAAGCCCAACCTCCCCCCCATCAGCATCGACAAGCATGCACTCTTCCCAATCTTGCACCTCATGATCATGCATCCAAGCATACTTTGCACTTGGTGTGAACCTTTCAGGTGGCCGGGAGATGCGTGTGGTGCGGCGCAGAGGTGATGCCTCCCCCTGCTCCAAACTTTGCAGCTTCTCCTCGCAAGCCACTCTCTTCATTGGAGACCGTGGTGACTTGGACAGCTGCTGCTGCAGTAGTAGCTGCCACCTACCCACAGGAACAGGTAGGGTATGCTGCTGTGGTGGCTGCTGCGGCTGCTCTTGTTGCTGTTGCTGCCCGTGTGGCAGTTGCGGGTCATGGGCTGGTGCTTTAGGGTCAGGGGTGGAACCAGCAGTTGGGGACTCCTCATGGTGAGGTGTAGCTGCGTTTTGTTCCTCTTGCTGCTCCTCTACCTCCTCTCCTGGGTCCTCCCATGACCCCTCAAAGAAGAGGTGTAGGGATCCTGGAGGGAACTTCCAACCATACTAGCACCATGCTCCTTCCACCCCTTGTAGCTCAGCTCCTCATGGAAAACCACGTCCCGACTTTCCACCACCCGCTGATCTTCCACACTCCACAGCATCCAAGCCTTGCTCCTCTCCGACAGCCCAAGGAAAATGCCCCAATGTGCCTTGGGATCCAGCTTCGTCCGTTGCTGGTCGGGGCACTTCATACTGCGCCATGCACCCCCACACTCGTGCCATGGACACACTAGGCACCTTCCTTGTCCACATGAAGTAGGGGCTTTTGTCCCCTAGCCCCTTGCTGCCCATCGGGTTCTTAACCCAATTGGCATATTGCACTGCTGCCCCCCATCAAGTATGGTCCAGCTGCGCATGAGCAAGCATGGCTTGGGCAAGGTCAATGAGGGTCTGGTTTAGCCACTCCGCTGCCCCATTTTGCTGCGGTGTGTACGCAACTGAAAGCTGGTGGGTGATACCCTTGTCTTCAAGGAAAGTCTCCAGATCCTTCCCCATGTACTATCCACCCCGATCAGACCTAAGTATTTTCACCTTGGCCCCGGCTTCCCTCTCCACATAGCGTATCCAACGCTTGAAGACCTTGGCCACCTCGTCCTTGGTTTTGACCAAGGTTACCCAACTGAGGCGGCTCTAGTCATCCAGGAAGGTGATGAAGTATATATTGCCCTTCTCCCTGTCTGGTGTTTGCATGGGGCCACACACATCCGTGTGCACCAAATCAAGAGGTGCGGAGGCTCTAGTGGTGGAGGTAGGGAAGGAGGTCCTTGGCAGCTTCCCGGTCGTGCAATCAGGGCACTTGCTTGGCTGCCCACCACCCTCCTTGATCTCTACACCCTTCAGCTCCCCCTTCTTCATACACTCCACAAGTTGCTGCCTTCCTGCATGCCCCATGCGTAGGTGCAACAAATCTGCCGTCACCTGCTCCACATTCCTCCAACGGGTGCTACAAGCAGCTTCCTCGGCTTCAACACCATGTGCTCTCTCCACCTGAGGCACACAAACTGGAACAAGGTATACACCCTTGTCTAACTTGTCCTCCATCACCACAGCTCCACCCTTTCGAACCGTGCACCCTCCCATGATGAAGGTGCATATGTATCCTTGCTTCGCAAGGTGAGAGCATGAGAGAAGGTTGGCTGACAATCCAAGAACATGAAGCACACCCTTCACATTCAGCACCTCCCCCTCCTTCCCCTTGATGGTGATGGTGCCGATGCCGGTTGCTTGCGGCGTATCTCCGCTCCCCACGATCACATTTCTTGAGTTAGGTGGAAGGGAGTGGTAGGTAGTGAAGAGGTCACGCCGTGGTACCATTCGTGCATTGGCACCAGAGTCTAGAACAAGGTGATTAGGGTCAACCAACACACGACCAGCAAGCGCCGTCTCCTTCTCCAAGGTAAGGAAGGCGAAACCATCATCCGACAATCCTCCTTCCCTTCCCACCATCATTTGCCGCTGCTGCTGCCGCTTTTCCTTTGCTCTCTTTCTTGTTCCAAGCTCCATTCTTCATCCTCCTCTCCACCCACTCAGGCCTAGTGACAGGTGGAGCCTCTTCTGGGTAGCCTTGAGGCTTCCACCCATCTGGCCGGCTCGAACACTCCTTCCAAGAGTGCTTCCGGTTGCATCCAGGGACGAGGCACTTGTCGAGCTCCTTCTTCTTCCCTCCCCTTCCTTGCCGCTGTTGGTACTTCTTGGAGGCAGCCCTATCACCTGCCCCCATTCCCTCTTCAACTTCTCTACCAGCATCACGTTTGCAAGCCTCATCAGAGACCAGCACCTCCCATATCCAGGCCTTGGTCCACTTCTGCTGCTCTAGGTGAAGGTATTGTAGTAGAGCTTCGTTTGCCTTTTGGTCCAGCCCCTGGAGTGCGGTGTAGATAATCTCCTTCTCATCTACTTTGTAGTTCAACTCCTCCAAGGCCCTCACATACTCATCCACCCTCTGGAGGTTCTGCACCATGGTCTCCCCATCGCCATAGTTGCATTCCATGGTGTAGAACCGCTTCCTCCATATGAGTATGCTTAGGAGTCGTTTTTGCAGATGTCGATCTTGAACTCTCTTCCATGCTTGGGCAGCTGCTCCTTGCTTCCTCTTCAGGTCAATCAACATCTTTAGGAGCTATTATTGGCCTTCCAAGGCCCAACACAGGTACTGGAATGCTTGCTTGTCCTTGCGGTCCCATGCTTCCTGTGCCTTAAGTAGCTCATCCGCACTAAGCAGTTGCCTTCCAGTTCGCGGTGCTGCTGATCCACCTCCTCTTCCCTCACTTATGGATGAGCTAGAGTTTCCCCCAGCCCCTTCTCCCACTTGGCTAGACACTCTAGTAGGTGCCTTTCCTTCATCAGCTTCAGGTCTTCGTTCCGATCCCTCCAAAACGCCCTCTAGGTCTTTAATACCTCGCCAAAGTGTAAACTGGAACCGCCATAGCGAAAAAACTGAGCTGGTGAACCTACGAGGGCCATCCAATTTCTGGGCCATGACCAACCCTAGATCTGAAGGTCATTAAACCAATTCGAAATATGATGAAAGGAGGGAATGCCGCTGGCCTAACCAGCTCTGATACCACTAATGAAAAGAGTGCGAATCTAGAGAGCGTAACAAGATAGTAAGTCTGTCGACTTCGACAGAACATTGCGTGCAGCTCACGTAACCTTAAAATATGAGCATGTACGCGTTTGAAAGTTCTTAATCTCTTATTTCCAGAATGGTAATGCACGCCTTCAACCCTTCTAGGCCGATCGCTATCGCGATTTAAGTGCGACGTAGTATCCTGGCGGAACTACTTGGCAGCCATGGAATAGATCTAGGAATGGCTTAAAGCTCAAGGCCTAAATTGTTCAACCTTAGTAAGGTTGACCTTTGGGTAGCGGGAGAGGAAGGTTGACTTGTTTGAAGTTGGTCTGTTTAGTTTCGCGCAGCTTCTCGCTACATAGTCAGAATTCTCGCTGACTCAGCAAACCCCAGGAAGCAACTCGGTTTTGGTTCTCGAGTCCCAAATTGCACTCACAATATTCTTGATGTTTCCTGCTTTCCGATTCGTCCAAAAATTGATGGCCAATCAAATTGCATCGCATTTCTCGTAACCACGATTCGCAACCAAAACAACACTCAGAAAGCACTCCAATCAACTTTAGTAAGCTTGTCCCGCGCGCTCTGCAATTTGGGCCTAGAGCTTTAAGCAAAAGTTCAGATTTGCAAAGTGACGAGTTTGTCAAACCCTACCATCCCAACTCTCGCCCTACAATAATCCCCAACAACCCAAATTGCCAAACTAGCAACACCTAAGGTGTTGTAGTGAATAGCAAAAGTTTGTTGGTGCTTGTTGGGTGTGAGCTCAATTCCAGCCTGCAACAAGTCTAACAACCACATTTTGCCCAAGCCCTTAGCCTACAACCAGCTAGAGCAAAATAGCACAACCATCTTTTTCAATCAACAGAATTTTACCCTTCAGCGACGAACGGATGGTTCTCCTGGACACGAAAAATCTTCGCCTGCCCCAACCCGCTAAACTGCGTCCGCGCTACGTGGGACCCTTCCGCATCATTCGGATGTTGACACCTGTCACGGCGAAATTACTGTAACCGGATGACTGGAGAATTCATGATGCTTTCCACGTCAGTCTTCTCCGCCACTACGTGGCCCCGCAATCGTCCGACATCGCTCGCCCCAACATTGCGCCAAGTGTTCGGCCCGTAGCAGACCCGACACTTCAGCCGTCGAAGATCTTGGCTCATCGCATCCGTGCGACACCAGCAGGACGCCACGTTGATTTCCTCCAACGTTTGGTGGATCGCACAAGTTCAAACGACACGTGGGTCCTGGCTGACTCGCTGCAAGGCCACTCGGTGTTACAGGATTTACCACCTTTCTTAAAGGGGGGGGGTAGTGTAAGGAATTTTCCCTAGTTTCTTACTGAGGCGTTTTGTGCGCGTACATCTCCAACTTTTGGAGTTCGGGCTCGGTCTGACGACCTTGCCTTCCGAACGTCCCTCGCGTCACCTTTAAGTTTCCCAACACCAAACCTGCACCCGACCTTGCGTGGTCCTGGGGCCTTGGCCTAGCTAGCCTCTGCTATATTAGTGCTAGGACTCATTATTTCGTCAGACGTTATGATCACTTCCGCGATATTGCATTCCGCACATTATTCTCTTTTACAACTCATAACAGTGTAGGCCCTTGTGGAGGGTAGTTTCGAGACCCTTCTTGGTTGGAGACAGTGTGGTACTGTTCCACATCACTGTACCTGAGCTCGTGGAGTTTGTAGAGGCTGGGAGTCATTCCCAACTCGTAACTCTTCCTAATTTGTGCTCTAAGACTATAGTTGCTGCTAGACCGTTGTTCGCTCAAACTACTCTTATGCGGTCATTCCTTTTATCAAATGAAGTGATTCAACTTGCTAGTTGTAGGCGACATCAAGACGCTCCAGATCCAATGTATAGCATCTCATTTGGTGATGTACCCAGAACTATATCAATGTTTGAAGCCGCTCTGTCGAAATCCGTCTGTGTACTCTATCTTTTGTTTACGGCACATCTGAGCCTATTGTAACCATAACAAGTGGTATCAGAGCCCCTTGGAGCAGTTTCGACAATGGCTTGACCTGAAAAAGGGGGTGGCAGAGGTACTAGTGGTAGTGGAGAAGCCCAAAGTCAAGGCCAACCCCATGATCCGCCCATGGCTCCCGTGCAACCGAGTCTTGGCCCATCAAAGCCATCAAGGGATGAGCCTAGAGTGTTTGGCCTTGACAAGTTCAATAGTGACAACTTCGCTAAGTGTTTGTTCAAGATGGAGAATATATTTGACCATTATGACCTGCTGGAGGTGATGGAAGGAATGGAGAAGTGCCCCGAGAACGACCCGGAGAAGAGCCCACGGGTGTGGAAGAGCGCGCAAGGCTATCTTCTACTTGGGCAAGCGTTGGGGAGCAGCCAGATCCATTACATCAAGCCTTTTCAGCATGAACCCGAGAAAGGTCCCAAGGAATGGGCCGCTCTCAAGGGTGTACATGCTCCTGCAACAGTGGCAGTAGCGGTGGTGTTGGAGCGGCAAATGGCAGCACTACGAATTGAAGAAGATGAACCGGTTGAAGAAGGGGTGCTGAAATTCTTCGACTTGTTGACGCGGCTTGAAGGAACTGACTTGAACTATAGTGAGCTCCAAAAGAAGACCAAATTTCTGGCCCTACTCCCTGAGTCATGGTCCTCGCTCATCATCAACTTGAATCGAGATCTGCCCGCCTCTCGTTCGAAGACGTGAATCGGGCGATACTTCAAGAGGATTTATGTTGTCGTAAGTTGGCGGGTCCAGATGGCGCTGGGGCAGCAAGCATCGGCCGCGAATATGGCCGAGGAAGGGGCAGAGGATGAGGAGGAGGCAGATTTGGTAGAAGCAAGTACAACGGTGGTCGCAGAAATGGCGGTTACGGCGATGACAACAAGAACTACGGACGCGGTCGCGGACGATTTGATGGCGAGTGTCACTTTTGTCATAAAAGCGGACACATGTGGTGTGATTGCTACAAACTCCCAGATGGATGGACCCATGCTTAAGGCCAAGAGGTTAGAGGAGCAGGTGGAGGGAGAGGAAGAGGCAGTGGAGGCCGTGGCGGTCGCGGAGGTGATGGTGCAAATATGAAGAGTGGAGACAACGAGAGCGAGTCGAGGGACGATCGCTTTTCAGGCCAGTTCTTCTTTGTCTCGACGCAAGCACCGGCTGTACGAGAGAAGGATGAAGGCTTTGATGAGCCAGTTGCTGTGGGAAAAGTCATCATACACTCCCTCGACTATTGGGTGATTGATAGGGGCGCTACCTATAGCATGACACCGAACTCGAACCGTCACCGGTGAAGCATATCATTGTAGAATTTCACTACTGTAGTAGCTTGATAGAGCTTGAAAGCACGATTCCAACGCACCAAAGATTACAGGAAACGGTCCACTATAGCCAGAGATGCACACAAACATAGCAATGATAGTGACGTAGTTCATTTCTAGTTTGTGCTCTCTTATTTTATACTAGGACACAATACAAAAACAAAGCACACCAGAAAGTGTCGACCCGGGTCGCACTTTGAACGAGAAATTGCGAGCCTTGAATTTTGGTAGGCGAATTCCATTGACTATAATTCCGTAGACGAGCATTTCCGCGACCCGAATTCCGTCGAACATCGACTGTAACTCTCGTGCGAATTCCGTTGACTTCGACACTTCGCTACGAGTTTCAAAACGAACGCGACCCAAGATCGATTTTGCTAAACTGTCCCCAATCTATCCCCAATCCTTCTTGACAAGACACTTTTGGGACACTTGAATCAAAAGGTTTCCAGTTCGAAACCAGCGCCTTAGCAGAAACAATACTGAATCTGTCGTGAGACGCTTTCAGGACAGATATGAAGGTCACGAGTTTGAATCCCAGCGCCGACATTTTGTTGCTCATGGCAGCATTTCCTTCTAACACGCCCCCTTGCTGTCACGAGCACGCTGCACCAGCCTGGCTGCTGCACAGCATCGGTTGAAGGCTGCCTTGTCGAGCTGCTTCATGAAGAAGTCCGCGGGCTGCGCCATCGTAGGGATGTACTGCAGCTCCAACTTCTTCATGGGCACCATGTCCTGCAGCCACATGTGGCGACGGTCCACATGCTTCATGCGCCCCTGCAGCCCGCCCGCCTGGCTGAGCTGCACCGCTGACATGTTGTCGACGTACAGGGTGGTGGGAAGACCCTTCTTTAGCAGCTGAAACTCCAACAGCAGGAACCTTAGCTTGCGCCCATCCTTTCCTGCTTCCACAGTAGCCACAAGCTCGCTCTCGGTGGAGGAAATTTTGGTCGCACCCTGCAGCTTCTTGGCCTGCCAGGAAACGGCAGGTCCGCCAAGCTTGAAGAGGTAGCCTCCCGTGGACAACCTATTCTCCTTGTCGCCTGCATCATCCGTATCCGCATCCCCCACGAGCGTCAAGCTCTCTGGTCCTCCCTTGAACACCAGCCCAGTAGGAGAGTGTGCGGAAGAGCTTATGCCAATGCGCATCCCTCTTGAGGTGTGCCCCTGCTGCAAGGGGGCTGCATGCAAAAGAGAGGTCAAGACGGGTTGAGATGGCTGCAAACTGCACCATGCCGGGAATTGACAAGTACTCGGTCATGGTACGGTTGGCAAATTGCCCGGCATCCTGCTTGGCAAAGCTGGCAGAGGAAAGAGAAGTGATCGGTTGCTTCTTCGGTGGTGCCCCCTTGAAGAACTGCTGCTGCACCTTCGCCACGTACGCATTCTGGTGCAGAAGGAGTGTCCTGTTGGGGCGATCACGCACAATCTGCAGCCCCAAGTAGAGCTCCACTGGCTCCACCTCACGGAGCTGAAACGTCTTGGCCAGCAGCTCCTTCAGGTCCTGCAGCAGCTGCTGGTCTTCACTTGCCGCTAGCAGGTCATCCACGTAGATTAGCAATCACACGCGCTTCCCGCTCACCCCATCCTTGTAGTATAGGGCCTGGTCCACAAGGCTCTTCTTGTACCCCTCCACAAGGAGCACCTTGTCCAGCTCTTTGTACCACAGAAGGGGACTCTGCTTTAGCCCATAAAGGCTCTTCTGGAGGAGGCACACCTTGCTGCTACCGTCGGTGAAGTAGGGCGGCTGCTGCATGTAGATCTCGTGGTCGATGGTGCCGTGAAGAAATGCATTCTTCACATCAAGCTACAGAAAATCCAATTTCATAGCTGTTGCGATTCAGAGGAGCACGCGAACGGTGGTGTAGCTGCCAACAGGAGCATAGGTGTCATCGTAGTTGATGCCGAAGCGCTGGCTAAAGCCCTTTGCCACAAGCCTGGCCTTGTACTTCTCCACAGTACCGTCAGGCCGCAGCTTCTTCTTCAGCAGCCACTTGACGCTGATGGTTTTGCGATCTTTGGGTAGGTCAGCCAATGTCCAAGTGCCTTGCTCATCAAGGCTCTCCATCTCCTCCTTCATAGCAGCCCACCATTCCTTGCCTTCAGGTCCGGTCAACGCGGCTGCCAGGTTGAGGATGACACCTCCCCAAGCGCCTTCCTCCTCCTCATCCTCGTCCGGGTACTCCACTTCGTCATCGATGTCCGTGTCGCAATCGTCCTCAGCAAGGTATGCCATGTCGTGGATGGAGGATCAAGCAAATGGACATCACTATTGCCTTCCTCAATGGGATCGTTCTGGAGGAGCTGTACATGCAGCAGCCTAAGGGATTGGATAATGGGAGCAGCATGGTGTGCAGGCTCAAGAAGGCCATCTATTGCTTGAAGCAGGCTCCTCCCGCATGGTACCACAAGCTGGAAGAGATACTGCTGGCTGGGGGTTTCAAGAAGAGTGAGTGTGATCACAGCCTGTTCCTGCTGCAAGAGAAGGAGCAGTTCCTCATGCTCCTGGTGTATGTGGACGACATCCTTCTCTTCTCTGAGACGTCTACAATGACTGAGCGTGTGGAGGAGATGCTGGAGATGCAGTTCAAGTGCTCGAAGATGGGAGATGTGAAGTATTACCTTGGGATGCATGTGGAGAGAGACCTTGACAAGGGAGTGTTGAGGTTGCACTAGAGAAAGTACTGTGAGGAGCTGGCGGAGAAGTATGGGCTGCAAGATGGAGGAGCCAATTACCCCACTGCCTTCGGGGTTCACTGTGGAGCCCTGTCCTGATGAGGAGGTGGTGGGTGAAAGTGATAGGAAGCTTTTTCATTTCATGGTTGGGGCACTCAACTATGCGGCGAACCACACACGGCTCGACATTGCCTTTGCAACATCCAGGCTTGCCAGTGTGGTCTCACGCCCTAGTCATGAGCAGTTGGAAGCGGCCAAGAGGTTGGTCCGCTATGTGAGTGCTACAGCATCTATGGGTTTGGAGTACAGTGCTGTGAGGCAAAGGCAGCAGCGGGGAGATGCTCTTGACTTGCTACACCGATGCTAGCTTCAACTCAGTGAAGGCGGATGGCACCAGCATTGGAGGCTATGTGTGCCTGTTTGGAGGTGGAGCAGTGAGCTGGCGCAGAGGTGGGGCTGTCCGCGTGTGAGACAGAGTACATGGCCCTACATCATGGGGCAAAGGAGGTGGTATGGCTGAGGCGCTTATTTGAGGAGATCGGAGTGTGCCAGAAGGAGCCGACTGTCGTATTCTGTGACAACGAGCCAGGAGTGAAGTTGGCCAAGAATGCTTGTCTTCATGGGTTGACAAAGCACATCAGGCCCAAGTGGCACTGGGTAAGGAGGCTCTTGGAAAAGGAGGTGCAGTTGGAGATAGTGAAGACCCAGCAGCAGGCGGCTGATATTCTCACCAAGCGTCTGGCTGAACCTGAGCATTGGAAGGGCATGAAGCTTGCTGGAATGAGTGTGCATTGCAGGTGCATGCTTGAGCTATGGCATGTGGGATGATGGTTGGCAGCTAGAGGGGGTGTTTGTTATGTGATGCTATCTTTTGCATACACGTCTGTCTGCCTCCCATTATATGTTCGTGCGTTGCATGCATGGTGTGAGCGTATGCACAAATTTGTATTTGGTGTGGTTTGGATTTTTTTAGTGTGTGTGAATGTTCGTTGGCTTGAACATATATCTGAAGCGACTCCTCTGCTCAAGAACTTTCCGATGAACCAGGGATCGCTTCAATCGAAGCAAGAACGAGAAAGTTATTATTGTTCGAAGTTTTTATTGTGTTGCGACGACTTTGGGAATTTGTGGAGTGACTCAATATGGGGTACAGACTTTTGGGGCTGGAAAATTCGTGACCATCACTATAGATGATGCCAAGTGGTTGGGAGAAGCCAAACCAGGTTGGCAGGTGTGGCCAAGTTGGGTGAGGTGGATGGCATGGATTGGGAAAGTGACAAATGTCAAAGTTGGGGTGCCTATAGAGAGGGGAATTGTGTGGTATGGGGTTTCCTTGGTTAGGGAATCCCTAGGGACCATCCCTCTCGTCCTCCTCATCCCCTTCTACCTGGTTTATTGCTACCTCAATTCCTTGTGTGGTACTTGTGAGATAATTGTGATTGAGTTAAGTTTATGTGGCAGCATACCCCCCAGTGTGCCGAAAATAATTTCTCGAGACATACTTCACCTTTTGATACGATTCAAATTGGAATTGTAGCCACGAGCTAGAGCTACAACATATTTTGAAATTGGTGAAGTCTTAATGGTGCAGTTTTCGTCGACGGTGTTTCTTGTGAAGTCGACTTTCCTGTCCATAAATATAGTCCAACGATTCTGAGATATTGCGGCCCCTAATCTTCATAGACTCCGTCCTTAGTCTCTAACAGTGTTGTCCCTTTCCCCACAGGTGCAAAAATCTCGTCGAAGCCCTTCCCCTTTGTCTGCTGAAACCCCTTATCCACAAGCCTTGACTTGTAGCGGGCCAGCTCACCATCAGGTCTATTTTGTGCCTGAAGATCAGCTTCGAAGGGATTGCGTTTTTCCCAGGAGGCATCTCACACAACTCCCACGTCTCATTCTCCAAAAGCAAGTCGTACTCCTCCTTCACACTCTGCTTCCAATTCTCAGCATCGGCCCCGCTCAGTGCCTCAGCTAGCGTCTTGGGCTCAAGGACGGCTGCCCAGTAGCAATGAGCTACCTCATCCTCATCACACTGCTCAGCCACACTCCCAGACCGTACAACCTTTGGCTGGCCATGACTCGGATAGGTCAGCCTGGCAGGAGGGCGCACATCCCTCCTAGGATGCTCAGGCGGGTGTGGGGCATGTGGTGGAGCACCTTGCTGTTGCTGCTGCTGGTGCTGCTGCTCCACCTCAGGTTCTCCCCCATCCTCCGTCACCCCAGAGATCTCCTCCTTTGAGACAGTAACCTCCACCTGCCTCGAAGGCCGCTGCACCTCATCGGCCTCAATGATCAGCAGTGTAGTAGGAAGCTTCTTCTGCTGCTGCTTTCATTCCTTGTAGTACAGGGACTCAAGGAACTTCACATCCCTTGACACAGTCAGCTGCTGGCTAGTCAAGTCCCATAGAAACCAGCCCTTGTGGTCCTTTGCAATCCCCAAGTGCACACTGCACCTCCCAGAAGCTTCTTGCTTTCCCCTCTTCTCCTTACGCACATAAAACACCACCATGTACCCAAAGGCTCTCAACATGTTCACAGCAGGAGCACTCCCGTACCACTTGGTGTAGGGGACCACTGCTTGTCCCCCACAGTCACCAGCACCCTGTTCTTCACAAGGGCAACCTGCCGCAGTGCAGTCACCCCAAAACGGATCCGGCAGCCCTGCACGCCCAAGGAGAGTGCGAGCATCTTCCTGCAGGGTCCGGTTGAACCGCTCAGCCACGCCGTTCTGCTGTGGGTTGTACGGCACTGTGAGCTGATGCTGGATTCCCTTCCGCCTCAGCTCTTTCTCAAAATCAGCGCCGATGAAACTCTCCCCCATTGTCAGTGCGAATCACCTTCACCTTGTGTCCGCTCTCCCTTTGAGCTCTCGTCATCCACTCCTTAAGAACAGCTGCTGCCACCTCCCCCTTGGTCTTCAAAGGGTACACCCACACCGCACGCGTGTGGTCGTCCACAATGGTCAAGAAGTAGCGGCTGCCCGAGAGAGGATTGGCCCTCGTAGGGCCCACCACATCCATGTGCACAATTGCAAGTGGTGCCTTGGCTGGTCCTGTGCTGCTGCTGAAGGGGAACTTGGTGAACTTGGTCTCAAGGCATGTAGGGTAGCTCTAAATCTCCTTTGCTGCCCCCTTTACCTCCAACCCCTTCAATCTCCCATCCTTCACCAACTTCTGTAGCATAGGAATGTTGATGTGACACAACCTCTAGTGCAACGTCTTCCAATCGGCCTCACCACTCCAGGATGAAGCTTTTGCCCAAGCAGCTGTTCCATCCACACCAGCAAGCACCTCACCATGTGATTGCTCTAGCTGCTGCACCTTCTTGACTGCATCCAGGGCCCCATCAATTGGTGCAGTCTCCTCTCCTCCCGTAGTTGCCTTTGTCGTTGCTGCTGCCGCTGCCATTGCTGGAGGTTTCCCATTCCAAGGGATGATGGTCAGCTGTCACAGGTCCTTGATGCAGCTTCTCTTCTCGTCCAGGTTCCACAACAACGATTTCCCAAGCTTCGCACGGCAGCTGGTTGGGCCGAAGGTAAAATCAGCCTTGCTCTTCTACAGTCGGCGCACAAAACAAAGGTTAGCGGACAAACCTTCAACCAACAGCACATTTCCAAGCTCCACAAGTTCCCCATTGGCTCCCATCACCTTAGCATTCCCAACACCAATCACAGGGAGCAAAGCACCTTAAGCGGCAGCCACAAACTTTATCTTCTCAGGGGGTTTTACCTCATCAAGCAAATCTTTCCATGGGGTCATGTGTCTTACCTGAATCTATCACCCAGTGAGTGAGGGGGTGCATCACAACCTTCCCAACTGAACCTATATCACCCCCACTCCCTTGCACATCCTCAACCATGAGGAACATCCCAGGGTCAGCTTTACCATGTGCACCTTCACCTTGTGCACTTGAACCCTGTGCAACACCACCTCGTGCACGTTCACCACTTGGCGGCTTCATGCTGGAGGTGCCCTTCCTTCAGGCCGGCTGAAACACTTGAACCATGGGTGTCCAGCCTTCTTGCAGTACCAGCATGCTCCCTCCATTCTAGTGCTCCCCCT
Organism: Closterium sp. NIES-65; assembly: GCA_948144175.1. Taxonomy (NCBI): domain Eukaryota; kingdom Viridiplantae; phylum Streptophyta; class Zygnematophyceae; order Desmidiales; family Closteriaceae; genus Closterium; species Closterium sp. NIES-65. The sequence goes on along the minus strand of CANXME010001696.1, from coordinate 730,358 downwards.
GCCACCAGAGCTCCCATGCCCCTCATTGTAGTCACCTCGGCCTCTCCCTCTGCCAAAGCCTCTCCCACAGCCTCGGCCTCTCCCACCCCCTCTTCCTGTGCTGCCTCCCGCAGCTCCATACCCCTCAGCAGTCTTGTTGGCAGCACCACCTCCCGTGTGGCGCCTGCGGAAGTCCTCCTGCAGAATCTGGTGCCATATCCATTCAGGCGTCCACTGGTCCTGCTGAGTGTTGAGGGTGGGGATTAGGTTGTCCCATGAGTTGTCGAGCACCGAGATGATCTTGGTGCACTGCTGCATCTACGACACATTGCTGCCCATCGCTGCCATCCTCGCATAGGAGTCTTTGATCGTGTCAAAGACCGGCTTCACATCATCGCCTGGTCGCATGGAGAGGGCAGCCAGCTCCTTCTTCAACACAATCACCATCGGCAGCGCGTTGGGCTGAATCACATCGCGCAGTAGCTTCCACGCCTTTGGTCCGGAGTCCTCTGGCTCCACCAAGTCCTTGATATGCTGGAACATGTCGTTGTTGACTGATTGAAGAATGAGGTTGTACAGCACTGGGCTCCTCTCAATCCATCGGTCACGTGCCTCTCCTTCCTCGGGTATCTTGTCTTCTCCCATCGCAAGTTCCAGCAGCTTGTAGTGCTTGAAGGCGCTCCTCATCCGCCCACTCCATTCCTCATAATTGGAGCCATCCAACGCCTCAATCTTGGATGGTGGCGGCTCACTCCTCTTTTTAGCTGCATCTCCATTTCCTTCACTCATCGTCTTTTCACCCAATCACAAATTTCAGTTCCCCCTTTGCTGTCCACAACGAAGTCCCATAATATTTTCACAAGTGTCGGCGCCAACGAAATTTCGGTAGAGTTTCCCCTTAGCGGATGTCACATCCAACCTCTAGGACTCCACTTAGGCACGCCCACAGGCTATGGTGGGTCTAGGAGGGTCTTCCTACCTCAGTAGACTCTTCAGAAAGTCCTTAATCATCTCTGATACCACATGTTAGAGATTAAAGACGGAGTCTATGAATATTAGGGGCCGAAATATCTCAAAATCGTTGGACTAAATTTCTGGACAGAAATGTCGACTTCACAAGAAACGTTGTCGACAAACATTTCACAGTTAAAACTTCACCAATTTGAGATATTTTGTAGCTCTATATCGTGGCTACAGTTCCCAATCTGAATCGTATCAATAAGTGAAACAAAACTGGAGTTATGAATTTCGGCACATCTAGGGGTATGCTGGAGCTGAAACTTAACTCAATCACAATAGTTCACACAAGTTCCACACAAGAGAATTTAAGTAGCTAGAAACCAGGTAGGAGGGGATGAGGAGGACGAGAGAGAAGGTCCCCAAGGAGTCCCCAACCAAGGAAACCCCATAGTCACACAATTCCCCTCCCTTTAGGCACCGCAATTTTGACCTTTGTCTAATCCGAACCCATGCCATCCACCTCACCCAACTTGGCCACACTTGCCAACCTGGTTTGGCTTCTCCCAACTATTTGGCAGCAACTACAGTAGAAGTGACAAATTTCCCAACCCCCAATGGTCTATGCCTTGTGGAGTCACCCCACAAATTCTTAAAGTTGCTGTAACCAAATACAAGAAGCATACGAACTTCAACCGTTCGTAACTTTCTTGTTCGTGCTCCAATTGAAGCGATCCTTGGTTCGTCGAAATGCTCTCAAGCTAAGGAGTCACTTCAGATATCTGCTCAAGTCAAATAACATTCACACACACTCAGAAAATCCAAGCCACGCCAAACACTAATTCTTGCACACGCTCACATCACGCATGCAATGCACGAACACATGATGGGAGGCAGACAGACGTGAATGCAAATGATGGCATCACATAGCAATGTTCAATACGAAAACGCTGTCTTCATCAATCGAATTGCCGATGTAAGTGTTTTTGTAAAACAATTCGAAGGTTTTGTCTTCGCAGTTGCTTCGAAGGTCAACTCCACAGTTCATCAGTTGAGCAGCAGAAAGAAGGTTGAACTGAAGATCGGCGACGACGAGCACATCCCCGATGTGGATGGTAAAGTTGGTGTCGCTCGACTGTAGGTAAACTTCACCGATGTCGTATGGTTTGGAGTCGATTGTTGTTTGGGACGGTGATTTTGCACGGTCGTCGCATTCTCTTTGAGCTACTAATGAATGTAGGTGATACCACCATGTGTTGTTCGCAGCAGCTTTCAAGGTACCAGGTGTTGAAGTTGTCGTGGCTTCGTCGCGCGACGCTGGCGATCTTTGGAGTGGCGATGCAGTCGACGTCAATGCAGTAAGGCGAGAGATCATTCTCATGCCTTGCGGGAAAGCTTGGAGGAGACTCTGGCGTGCTCGGAGGTAGCTCAAAATCAGGTGGGATGTTGGTCGGCCTGTCGATCCAGTGGCTAAGTGTAGGGTCGTTGTTCGGGCTTGGTGTGATTGGGTCGATGTCACGATACTGACTTAGCTAGGAACCGGGTTTAACTAGGGCTAGGCCAAGCGGGTGACGAGCGTGGCGAGAACAAGGGTCGAGATGATTGACCAAAGGAGTGGGCTTCACTAAATGCAAAGCATACAATATATAGTCGAGAATGATGCACAGGGGGTGGTACACCACCAACAAGAGGTACAAACACTACATTAACTACAACAAGGAAGATAAATATTAAATATAACTTTAACACACCCCCTTAGCCTGCTTGTAGTAAGAAATAGTGCAGTCAACACCCCCTGAAGGGGTAAACCTGGCGCAGTGGAAGACGGCAGAGAGGTAAGTGAGGAGGAGGCGAGAGAGAGAGAGAGGAGAGGAGAGGGATGCAAAGTACGAAGGGGGGAGGTGAGAGAGGGGGATGAGGAGAGGAGATGAGGGGGGGCCATTCGTGGCGAACCCCTCTTACTAACCCCCTTTTACAAAGGGGGAGGTGAGAGAGGGATGAGGAGAGGAGGTGGGGGAGCCAGGCGCAGCGAGTCCCTCTTACTAACCCCCAAATCCCCACCCCCAATCAACCACCCCCCCTCAACCTCACCCCCCAGTTTAGCCGCCCCCTGGAACCGCACCCCCTCCCCCACTTCCTTCCTCCACACCCCTGCCCCACCCTCAGTAGTCCCTGCAATGTCCTTCACACGGCAGCCAGCCCCCGCACCCCCCCGTCACCGCCACCTCCCCCCCACAGCAGCAGCCGCGGGAGGGGGAGGGGCAGGGCAGAGGGTGGTTCTGCAGTGGCTCACGGCGGCCACCATGTCCACACCACCTTCCCCTTAACAGCCACAGTCGCTGAGAGGAAGGCGACAGGGGAGGGGGGTGTGCGGCGGAGTGCTGCTAGCGCTGTCACTGGCGGTCTCTGCTGGCGTTGTCTCTGCTGGCGGTGTTGCTTCTGGCAATGTCTCTGCTTGCGGTATCGCTGGCGGTGCCTCTGTTGGCGGTCCCGCCACTCCCTTCCCCCATCCCTCTCATCCCCCACTGCAACTGTAGCTGCACACGGGAACAGCCGCGACAGGGGGTGACAAGAAGGGGCCACGACAGAGAAAGGGGAGGCGACGGGAGGCGACGGGGACGGCAGCAAGGAATGCATGTGCTGCTGGCGTCGCTGGTGCGCGTGCTGTTGCTAGGGGGTCTGTCGGCGAGTCCGTCGGCTAGCTTGCTGGCAGGCTCGCGGGTCCGCTGGTTCACCTAATGGCGGGGCCGCGGGGCTGCTGGCTCGTTGGCTAGCGGGTCCTTCGGCAGGTTCGTGGGCGGGTTCGATGACGAGCCCGTCGACGGGTTCGTCGGCGGTCCCGTTGACTCGCGCACGGGCGGATCCATCGCCGGGCTTGCTGATGCGTACGCTGGCGGGTTCGACGGCGGACTTGCTGACGCTCGCGCTGGCGGGTCCTCTGGCGGAATTGCTGACGAGCGCACTGGCGGATCAGTCGGCGGTTTTGCGGGCGTGCTCGCCATGGGCCGCGCATGCCATGGGCCAAAAATACGATCGATGGGCGGGTCTACGGGCAGCAGCGGGCAGGAAAGTTGGGCCCATTAACTTAGGTCAAGGATCTTAATCGCTCAATACCATGTCACGATACGGACTTAGCTAGGAACCGGGTTTAACTAGGGCCTGGGCTTAGAAGCCTAGGCCAAGCGGGTGACGAGCGTGGCAAGAGCAAGGGTCGAGATGATTGACCAAAGAAGGGGGCTTCACTAAAAGCAAAGCATACATCATATAGTCGAGAATGATGCACAGGGGGTGGTACACCACCAACAAGAGGTACAAACACTACAGTAACTACAGCAAGCAGGATAAATATTAAATACAGTATATCTTTACAGTTGATTGGCGTGATTGGCGGAATCTCAGTTCCGTCGTAGTAGTGAGTGCCTCTACGGCGCGCCATGCAGCTTCAGACTGACCCATTTCCCTTGTCCTTGGATGAGATGCGTGCAGGAGTTTGGGAGGTGCTTGCGACGAAGGGTGGCGACATTGTCCTTGCCGCGGCTGGAGTTGAGGAAGGCACTAAGGGTTGTTGACCAGGTGAGCTGTTGCTGCGTCTTTTGTTAGCAGCTTTGCGCTTGTAGCAGCGGTCCATCGTGTGACCTGGTTTCTTGCAGTATTTGTAGAAGAACACTTTTTCCTCTTGTGACTCCCCTTCAGTTGCTCCAGCGAAGAACACTAATTTCTCCCGCTTGCTGTTCTTCTCATTGTACACGCTGATCTCCTTTTTCTCAGAGAGGAGTGTGGCGCAAAGAGCGGACTCGGAAATGGTTGCTCGAGCGCAGAGCAACGACTGCCATTGACGCCAAATGGGTCCTAGTCCAGAGAGAACCATCGAGACGAACATGTAGTCAAGGAAAGTTCCACCGCGCTTCTTGATGTGGTCGCGCAGATTGCGGCACCGATTCGTATATGGTCCCGCTTTCTCCCCTTGATTTATTTTGACACATGTTAGTTGACCTTTTAGGAGACTCATGGTAACTTGATCCGTTGCCATTTACGAATTGCGCAGGTGCTCCCAGGATGCTTGCGCGGGTGCCCACTCCGATTTGTAAGAGCGGATGCCAAGTTGCTCGACGGGGGAGAGATTTCGGAGAAGAGCGGTGTACGCAAGGAGGGACTTGTGGTAGTACCGACTCTTCTCTTGGATGGTTCCTTCCTTCGGGAAAGGTAAGCTCCTGTTGTAGTACATCTAGATCTGCGCGGTTGTTGCGAGGAGTTCAAACTCAAAGCTCCATGTGTAGAAATCTTTGCCGTCAAATGGGGTTGAAGTCTTCAGCTCTGAGGTCAAAACAAACTTTATTTGCACGGCGGTGATTGCCTCTATTTTCGCGCATTGTTGACTGTCATGCGCAGGAGCTCAAGGGAGACCCGGATGCACTGGACATCCCGACCCCGTGCTCATACGCAAAGGCGATCACGGGTCCGTACTCCTCTCAATGGCAGATAGCCATGGACACAGAGATGGCTTCCTGGAAGTCCACAGGCACCTACGTCGACGAGGTTCCCCCACCTAGGGCGAACATAGTTGATGGCATGTGGGGCTTCAGTCAGCGTGAGGGGGTTGACTTCTTCCATACCTTCTCCCCCACCCCAAAGATGACCACTCTTCGGGTGCTAGTTTACTTTGCAGCACAGCGCGACTACGAGCTGCACTCCCTCGACCTCTCGACAGCCTTCCTGCAGGGCAGCCTTCACGAGGCTATCTGGTTGCGCCGCCCACGTGGCTTCACTGGGTCGTTTCCTGAGGGTACCCAGTGGAGTCTTCGGGGACCAGTCTACGGCCTGCAACAGGCGCCCCGTGAGTGGCACGACACACTGAGGACTACACTTGCGGCTTTTGGCTTCGCTCCATCGACTGCTGGCCCTTTGCTGTTTTTGCGCACAGACACTTCCATGCCGCCGTTCTACGTTCTTGTGTACGTTGACGACTTGGTTTTTGCTACTGCTGACACTGAGGCTCTGGCCTTAGTGAAGGCGGAGCTGCAGGAGAGACACACCTGCACTGACCTGGGTGAGCTGCGGAGCTATCTTGGCTTGCAGATCACCCGGGACAGAGCACGCCGCACCATCACCCTCACTAAGTAACACATGGTGCAGCAGGTCCTTCAGCACTTCGACTTCTCGTGATCCTTGCCACAGTCCACTCATCTGTCTACAGGCCACTCGCTCTCAACTCCACCTTCGGACGAGTCCGTAGAGCCGAGTGGTCCGTACCCAGAGCTTGTGGGTTGCCTCATGTACCTAATGACCTGCACACGACCTGACCTCGCATACCCTCTCAGCCTCCTGGCTCGCTACATGGCTCCTGGTAGACACCGAAAGGTGCACTAGGAAGCTGCGAAGAGGGTATTGCATTACGTGTGCAGTACATTGGGCATGGGGCTTGTGCTTGGAGGACACAGTCCAGTTGTTCTCACCGGTCACTCAGACGCTTCTTGGGCTGACGACACAGGGTACAGCTTCAGCCTTGGCGCGGGTTCTGTCTCGTGGAGGTCCACTCGCTCGTCTTCTATACTTAGTTTCTGCTGTGAGGCCGAGATCTATGCTGGGGCTATGGCTGCACAAGAGCTCCGCTTGCTGACCTACGTGCTGTCTGACTTGGGTGAGTGGCCTCGTTCTCCTCCAGTTCTGCACTTCGACAAAAGGGCCATGATTGCCTTGTGTCAGGACCAGAGACTGGAGCACAGAACGAAGCACATTGCTCTCCGTTACTTCCTCACACGAGAGCTGCAGCAGCGTGGTCAGCTTCGTCTTGCTTACGTGGCCACATTGGCCAACAGTGCCGATGTCTTCACCAAGGCCATTGGGTCTGGTGATCATCAGCGTTTCTGCACTGCTCTTGGGCTTGTGCCCACTCTGCCTCACCTGCTTGTCTCTTGATCTTGCTTTGCCCTTGTTTTATACTGATATATATGAGTATACCTGCATTCTTACACTTGCTAGGTTGTGCTCAGTGTACTGCTCTTGCTATCATAAACTCTGCATGTGAATGGCCTTGTGACCACTTGCTTGTGCTCGGAATGGGTGGTGATCTTGAGATCCACCCTGAGCTTTGCTTTGTCTTGCTTCATCTCTTTACTGGTCTTGTGACCATTGCTTGCTCTGGCTATCCCCCACGTCACCTATGCGGGTGTGTCCAAATATTTGTGTTCAATGTTGTCTAGGCTATATAGGGGCTAGCCTTAGGGGGTACAGAATTTGTTAGAATATGCAGGCAGGAATGATTGTATTGAGAAGGAAGGGTAGTACAAGTGGTCCTAAGCCTAGAGTGTTCTACCCCTTGTAGGCTAACCCACTATAGCCTAGAGATAACACAAACATACAGTTTGACACACCCCCATAGGCTAAGTGGGAGATAGCAAACACAACACACGGTCACAAGACCAGTCAAGTAGGAGAACAAAGCAAAGCAAAGCTCATGGTGGATCTCAAGGACACCACACAATATAAGCACAAGCAAGCGGCCACAAGGCCAGTTCACATGCAGAGTTATAACAGCAAGGCAGTACACTGATCACAACCTAGCAAGAGCAAACATGCAGGCATAAATATATATAACAGTGTACAACAAGAGCAAGTCAAGCAACCAGCAAGTGAGGCAAAGTGGGGAAAAGCCCAAGAGCAGTGCGAAAACGCTGATGGTCACTAGACCAAAGGGCCTTGGTGAAGACATCAGTAGTGTTGGCCCGAGAGGCCACGTAAGCAAGGCGCAGCTGACCACGCTGCTCCAGCTCACGCGCAAGGAAGTAGCGAAGAGCAATGTGCTTCGTTCTGTGCTCCAGTCTCTGCTCGCAACACAATGCAAGCATTGCCTTGTTGTCGACGTACAAAATTGGAGGAGAACGAGGCCGCTCCCCCAAGTCGGTCAGCAGGTAGGTCAGCCAGCGTAGCTCCTGTACAGCCATGGCCCCAGCGTAGATCTCGGCCTCGCAGCTAGAGCCAAGCACAGAAGAAGATAGAGTGGACCTCCACAAGACAGACTCAGAGCCAAGACTAAAGGTATAACCCTGTGACGAACGCTGCGTAGCCAAGTCATTGGCCCAAGAAGCGTCAGAGTGTCCTGTGAGTACGACTGAACCCCGTCTTCCAACCATGAGCCCCATGCCCGATGTACTGCACAAGTAATGTAGTACCCTCTTCGCAGCATCCCAGTGCACCTTTCGGTGTCTACCAAGAGCCACGTAGCGAGCCAAAAGGCTGAGAGGGTACGCAAGGTCAGGTCGTGTGCACGTCATCAGGTACATGAGGCAACCCACAAGCTCTGGGTACGGACAACTCGGCTCTACGGACTCGTCCGAAGGTGGAGCTGAGAGCGAGTGGCCGGTAGACAGGGGAGTGGGTTGTGGCGAGGAGAACTGGAAGCCGAAGCGCTGAAGGACCTGGTGCACCATGTGTGACTGAGTTAGGGTGATGGTGCGCCGTGCTTTGTCCCGTGTGATCTGCAAGCCAAGATAGCTCCGCAGCTCACCCAGGTCTGTGCACGTATGTCTCTCCTGCAGCTCCGCCTTCACTAGGGCCAGTGCCTCAGTGTCGGCAGTAGCAAAAACCAAGTCGTCGACGTACGCGAGGATGTAGAACGGCGGCAGAGTAGTGTCGGTACGTAGAAACAGGGACGGGTCAGCAGTTGAAGTAGCAAACCCGAGAGCCGCAAGTGTTGTCCTCAGTGTGTCGTGCTACTCGCGGGGCGCCTGACGCAGGCCGTACACTGGTCCCGTAGGCTCCACTGGGTACCCTCAGGAAACGACCCAGTGAAGCCCTCTGGAAGGCGCAACCACGTGGCCTCGTGAAGGCTACCCTGCAAGAAAGTTGTCGAGAAGTCGAGGGAGTGCAGCTTGTAGTCACGCTGAGCTGCAACGTGTAGCAACACCCGAAGAGTGGTCATCTTTGGGGTGGGGGAGAGGGTCTGAAAGAAGTCGACCCCCGCACGCTGACTGAAGCCTCGAGCAACGTAACGTGCCTTGAAGGCAGGCGGAGAACCTGGCGGCCGCTTCACCCTGAAAATTCACATGCCACTGACGATGTTCGCCCCAGGTGGGGGAACCTCGTTGATGTAGGTGCCTGTGGACTTCTAGGAAGCCATCTCTGCGTCCATGGTTGTCTGCCACTGAGAGGAGTACTCACCCGATATTGCCTCTCTGTAAGAGCGCGGGGTGGGGATGTCAAGTGCATCCGGGTCTCCCTCAGGGGCAAGCAGCATGGTCGTGAAATGGGGTGCAGCGGCCGCAAGTCATTCCAGCTCCTCCTATCTATCCTCAAGAACGTCACAGCCAAGGGCAATCTCACCCCCGACGGACAGAGGACAGGCAGGGAAAGGGTCAAAAACAAGACTCGCAAGGTAGTCTAGGCGGTACACAGCAGCAAAGTCAACGAGCTCAGCGACTAAAGCAGACGCAGCAGGAGACAAGAACGAAGGGTCAGTCACCACCGTAGCCAGAAAGCGAGTAACAGTCGGACTGGATGCACGAGCAAGGTCAGACGGAGGGTAAGGAAGAAAGGACGCAAGAAGTAAGGGCAGGACAATACGCTATGGAACAGAGGAAGGACGGAGTGTCATATCGTGAGTGCCTAGAACAGCCGGAGCACGAGGACGACGCACACGACGCACACAAGTACGGACAGCGGCACTAGGCTCGGGCTCAAGGTCAAAGCTAGACTCACGCTCTCGACGCTCAGGGGTGGAAGCACGAGTCTCAGGCTCTCGACGCTCAGACAGGGACTGTGTCACCGCAGTGTAAGGAGCAGGAGCAGGCAGTGGGGAGTGCGGTACGAGCGGCGGCTGAGACTGGTCTGCCGGTGGAAACAATAACGGAGGAGTAGTACCTGCCACTGGGAAGTCAGTGTTGTGTGATGCAATCATATGCATTCATATATGTCTGCCTCCCATCATATGTTCGTGCGTTGCATGCGTGTTGTGAGCGTGTGCAAGAATTTGTGTTTTGTGCGGTTTGGTTTTTCTGAGTGTGTGTGAATGTTATTTGGCTTGAGCAGATATCTGAAGTGTCTCCTCTGCTCAAGAGCTTTCCGACGAACCAAGTATCGCTTCAATCGGAGCACGAACAAGAAAGTTACGTACGTTGGAGTTCGTATGCTTTTGATATTTGGTTGTGGTGACTATGGGAAGTTGTGGGGTTGACTCAATATGGGGTACAGACTTTTGGGGGTTGGGAAATTCGTCTTGTCTACTGTATTTGCTGCCAAATGGTTGGGAGAAACCAAACCAGGTTGGCAAGTGTGGCCAAGTTGGGTTGAGGTGGATTGTGGAGGTTGGGATAGTGACAAAGGTCAAAGTTGGGTTGCCTATGGGGAAGGGAATCGTATGGCATGGGGTTTTCTTGGTTGGGGACTCTCTTGGAACCTTCCCTCTCGTCCTCCTCATCCCTTCCACCTGGTTTAGTGCTACTCTCATTCTCTTGTGTGAGCTTGTGTGAGACTATTGTGATTGAGTTAAGATTCTATGGCAGCATACCCCCTAGTGCGCCGAAACTGATACCTCAAGAAATACTTCATTATATTGTACGATTTAAATTGCTAATTGTAGCCACAAACTAGGGCTACAACATATCTCAGTTTGGTGAAGTTTTGACAGTGAAATTTTCGTCGACGGCGTTTCTTGTGAACTCGACTTTTCTGTCCAGAAACTAGGCCCAACGATTTTGAGATATTTCGGCTCCTAATCCTCATAGACTCTGTCCTTAGTCTCTAACAGTCAGTAGCACCTGGCGGAAAACTGAGAAGGTGGCGAAGAGCACCAGCAGCTCCCGTACCTCCAGCACGAGCAGCTCCTCCAGTACCCCCAGCAGCACCTCCAGCACCAGTAGCACCTGCGCCTCCAGCACCTCCAATGCCTCCAGCTCCAGCTCCTCCAGCACTAGTAGTACCACCAGTACCTCCAGTGCCAGCAGCTCCAGTAGCACCTCCAGCACCAGTAGCACCAGCACCTCCAGGGACAGTAGCTCCAGAAGCAGCTCCAGCACGAGCAGCACCACCATCTCCGGCAGCTCCAGTACCTCTAGTACGAGCACCTCCATGACCACCATCTCCCGCAGCTCCAGCACCAGTAGCACCAGCACCTCCAGTGCCAGCAGCTCCAGTACCCCTAGCACCTCCAGGAACAGTAGTACCTCCAGCACCAGCAGCTCCAGTACCACCAGCTCCAGTACCTCCAGCACCGGCAGCACCTCCAGTACTAGCAGCTCCAGGACCTCCAGCTCCAAGACCCTCAGCACCAGCAGCAGCTCCAGTACCTCCAGCACCAGCAGCACCTCTAGCACCTCCAGGCCTAGCAGCTCCAGTACCTACAGCACCAGTAGCACCTCCAGTACGAACAGTAGTACCTCCAGGCCTAGCACCTCCAGTACCTACAGCACCAACAGCACCTCTAGTACCTCTAGTAGTACCACCAGCACCTGCAGCACCAGCAGCACCTCCAGGACTAGTAGCTCCAGCACCAGCAGGACCGTACCCTCCACCACCGGGACTGCCTCACCAAACGACCCACGCATGAATTGCCTGCGGAGAGAGCGTCTCAAGTAGCGCAGGCTGCGGTGGCTGTCCAGCTCCAGTACCTCCACTAGTGGTAGTTCTAGCACCTCCAGCACCAGAAGCACCTCTAGTACCTCCAGCTCCAGTACCTCCAGCACCAGTAGCATCTCTAGTACCTACAGCAGTACCTCCAGGCCTAGTAGCTCCAGTACCTCCAGCTCTGGGACCTCCAACAGGGTCACCCACAACTCCACTGCCACTAGGACTCGCAGCACCCCCAGAGTCAGCACCCCCAGAACCAGCACTCCCATGCACAGCACTTCCAAAGCCCTCACCCCCTGGCTCAGCACCCCCAGTCTCAGCACCTGTAGTCTCAGCTCTAGTGTCCACAGCAGCAGGCTGCGGAGGCGGCGAAGACTGTCGAGGCGGAAAACCCGGGGGGGTCTCCAAGTGTGGAGAGCGGCGAGTGGCCGCCGTGTCGTCCGCAACTGGGTCACCCCCCTTAGCTAGGCCAGAGGAGTCTGAAGAGATCTCCACTGGCTTATCCAAGGGGGGTGGGTCGACCTGAGACACACCTGAGGGAGCAGGACCCTGTGGGGGGAGGGGGTCTACCGGGGGGGGGGACTGGTACCAGGAAGAGGGTTGCGAGGGAGACCGGGTGGGACGCTCGCGGGTGTAACTGGTTGTAACAGACAGACTCGTCAAAGGTGACGTCCTGGGAGGAGAAGACTCGACGCGAGCGCGGGTGGTAGAACTGCCACGGCAGGGCGTCAGTGGGGAAGCCAAGGAAGACGCAGCGGAGAGTGCGAGAGGAGAGCTTGCTCGCTTTGGAATCGCGAACAAGGGAGACGCGCCCCAGACCCGAAACACTGACGCACCACCGGAGGGTGGGCGAGGTCTCTGGTACAGAGACACGGGGCTAGAGGTTGAGCTGATGCGCAGTGTATCGGACCGCAAACGGCCACAGAAAATGGGGAGCAGCTGCATGGATCATGGAGGTGTGAGCAACCTCCATGATCAAGCCAATGCGGCGCTCAGCAATCTCATTCTGCTGAGGAGAGGCCGGAAGCGTGAACGTCTGGCAGATGCCCTCGTCTCGACAGAACCCCGCAAGGAGGTCAGAGGAGAACGCATCGCCCCTGTCAGAGTGCAGACGCAGGACTGGGAAGTCCTGCTCCAACCGCTCGTGCAGCTGGAGACGAGTAGCACGCATCCAGGAGATCAGGACATCACTGACGTCCGCCTTGCGCCGCAAGGGGAAGACAGAGGTGTAGCGTGTGTAGTCATCAACAACCAGCAGGAAGTAGTACTTGCGGTCCATTCCACCGATGGGGGCCGGGCCCCACACATCCATGTGGAGAGTCTGCAGAGGAGCAGTGGTCGGAGGAAACTCGGAGGAGTGAGGAGAGGCGCGCTGCCGCCCCTCAACGCAAGGAAGGCACGGCGGGGAAAGCGAGCGCGGCAGGGGGGGCAGGGTCCTGGGGAGGCCAGAGACAAGGAGACGGGAGTGCATGCTGCGTAGATGCGGTAGGGAGGGGTGATCAAGACGGTGGTGTCAGCGCTGAGTCTCGCGCGTGAGTAATTTGCACGATCAAGACGCAGCTTGTCAGATTATTATATAGCTGATGCATGTTTGTAGGCTGTAGTGGGGTAGCCCATAGCAGGTACTTGTACTGTTTTCATTCATACAGCATTCATTCCTCGCTAATGATTCTGAGATGGTATCGAGCAGGTTCCCCAGTGGGAACTGTTCCTAGGGCCCACCAACTTTTTTTTCCTGCCCGCAGCGCGCTCAGCCCTAGCCCGAGTCGCGCTTTATTTTTTCTTTCCTCTAGTGGCCCGATCGCGTCGCGCCGCCCTTACGATTTCGTCGCGCCGCCTAAGCGGCTTCGTCGCGCCGCCCCAGACGGCCGCGTCGCGCCGCGCGTGCCACCATGCTGTCGCGCGCCGCCCTTCCGGCCTCGGCGCCCACCTCCGCGGCCCCGTCGCCGCCTCTGCCGGCCCCCCGTCGTCACCTCTACCGGCCCCGCCGCTGCATCTAACGGCCCCGGCGTCCCCTCTGCCGGCCCCGACGTCCCCCCTCCCAGCCCCGGCGCCGCCTCAGCAGGCCCCGACGCCGCCTCTGCCGGCCCCGACCCTGTCGCTCCCGGCCCCGACGTCGCCTCCCCTGGCCCGCGCTCTGCCTCTGCTGCACCTGGCGACGCCGCTCTCCCGGCACAACGCCCTCGGCCCCGACGCCGCCTCCCCTGGCCTCTACTGGCCCTGGTGCCACCTTCCAGGCAGCGACGCCGCCGCCCAGCAGCGGCGCCACCCACCTACGGCGCCGCCTGCCACCTGAGCCGCCGGGCCGCCGCTCCGCCAGCAGCCAAGCCGCCGCGCCGCCTGACAGCCGCGCCGCCCAGCAGCCGAGCCGCCCGCGCAGCCGAGCAACCAAGCCGCTGAGCCGCCCAGCAGCCGAGTCGCCGCGCCGCCGAGCCGCCCAGCAGCCGAGCCGCTGAGCCGCCCAAGCAGCCAAGCCGCCCAGCACCCGAGCCGCCCAGCAGCCGAGCCGCCCGAGCCGCCCGAGCCGCCCGAGCCGCCCGAGCCGCCCGAGCCGCCTGAGCCCCTCGGTACCTGCACTACCGGACCTGCCCTATCTGGTGAGCGCAGCACTGTCCTCTTCGCACTGCCCTCACCCTACTACTAGTCTACTGTTGTCATGGCTACCCCCAGTGTCCTCACTTTTGACGCTGAGGGTAGGGCCATCGACTCTGACGTTTGGGTGGACGACCTGCTGCTCTTCCTACAGTGCGACAGAGCTGACGGCCTCTCTCTCTCTTTGACCTCACTTCTGATGCCTCTCCCGCCCCTGCTGCTGATGCGGATGCCACTGTTTGCTCACAGTGGGCCACCCGCGATGCTGCTGCACGTCTTGCTGTGCGTCGCCACTTGCCTCCCTCTGAGCGTGCGCACTTTGGCCAGTACAAGAGTGCTCAGACCTTGTACGACGCTGTAGTTGCACGCTACTCCTCCCCTGCCACTGCTGCACTGAGCCGCCTCATGCTACCGTACCTCTTTCCCGACCTTGCTGCCTTTGCCACAGTCGCTGACCTCATTACCCACCTCCGCACTAGTGACGCTCGCTACCGCGCCGCGCTTCCTGTTGATTTCTGCGCCAAGAACCCCCCCCCCATGTACATCACCCTCTACTACATAGTCACCCGCCTCCCTGACTCCCTTCGCGTAGTCAGGGACCACTTTCTCTCAGTCTGCCCCACCACTCTCACTGTTGACCTCCTCGAGAAGTCCCTCCTCGCGGCCGAGAAGAGCATTCTCGCTGTAGGGGCCTCTCGTGGTGACCCGCGCACCCCCATCTTTGAGGGGTGTTCCCCCTCCCCCCTCCTGCCCTCTGTCGCCTGTGCTGCTACGGCCGACCTCGTTGGTTTTGAGTCGGTCGGTGCGGCGTCTGCCCCTACCGGGAGACGTCGCCCTGGCAAGGGCAAGGGGGGCAGGGGCGGTGGTGGAGCTGGCGGGGGCGGTGGAGGCGGCGGCGGAGGCAGCGGAGGAGGTGGGGGTGGTGGTGGGGGTGGTGGCGGGAGCGGAGGTGTCAGCGGCGGCAGTGGAGGCGGAGGCGGCAGCGGCGCTGGTGGTGGGAGATGAGGCGGCGGCGGCGGCGGTGGCGGCAGCGACAGTGGGAGTGGAGGTGGTAGCGGAGGTGGTGGCGGCGGCGGCGGCGGAGGCGGTGGAGGAGGTCGTGGCTCGTCGCAGAGGAGTGGCTCCGGTGGTGGTCAGCGCCAGCAGCAGCACCGTGGTCAGGAGACCCTCTCCCCGCAGCAGCTCCGTGAGTGGTACGCTGCGCGTCAGAGGGGTGGGGGTACTGGTCCGTGCACCTACGTCGTGCGCACTGGCGACCGTGCGGGTGAGCCGTGTACTGGTCCACACCCCACCCAGCGCTGCTTTGGCCGCCTGACTGACGCTTGGCGCCGCCAGTTTCCTGACGCCTATGAGATCCTTCGCTGGGACCAGCTGTCTAGGGCAGGAGTAGCTATCTTTGATCTTGACTTTGATGCTATTCTTCGTGCCATGTATGCTGTGACTATTAGTGAGGAGGGTGACTGTTACCGGTGTTTCCCGCCCGACCCGGGCATTGGTACTGCTGCTCTAGGTGCTGTTGAGGCTGCTGCTCCAGGTGCTGGTGAGGCTCTTGCTCTAGGTGCCAGTGAGTCTGCGTCCTCAGGTGCTGGTGAGTCTGCTCTCTCAGGTACTGCGTCGGCTCCGGCCTCCCTCACCTTCACCCTTGACTCGGGGGCGTCTCGCTCCTTCTTTCGAGACCGCACCACACTCACGCCGCTTAGTCGGCCGGCTGCGGTCTCCCTGGCAGACCCCTCTAGGGGTCCTGTTCTGGCTCGCTACTCCACTGTCCATCCGTGCCCTGCGGTCCCGTCTGGCTCCCTGTCGGGTCTCTACCTCCCCTCGTTCTCTACGAACTTGGTGGCGGGTGCTGACCTACAGGATGGGGGGGTTGACCAGTTCACCCCTGCGCGCCGACGGGACACCCACTGCACGGACGCGGACACAAGCCGGCACTTGACCACGTTCACGCGTCGGCCGGGGTCGAGCCTGTACACACTCACTGTTCCGTCTCCTCCTCCTGCGTCTGGTCAGGTACCTGCGTCGGGTCAGGTGTTTGCTGCAGCGTCCAGGTCTGGTCCTGAGTCTGCCCCCTGCTCGTGTCGCCTCCTGTCCCACGAGACCCTCCTGTGGCACCACCGCATGGGTCACCCCTCCCTGTTTCGTCTCCGGAGCATGGCCTCTCGTCTTCTTGTCTCTGGTCTTCCCCGGTCCCTCCCTCCCCTTCCTCCGGGTCCTGGCCCTCCCTGTGTCCCATGTGTCGAGGGATGCCTCCGGGCTACCCCTCACTCCTCCCCGTTTCCTCCGACGGAGGCCCCGCTGCAGACGCTTCACATGGACGTGTGGGGCCCAGCCCGCGTCCGTGGACAGGGTCACGAGCGCTACTTCCTGCTGGTGGTTGACGACTACTCGCGTTACACCACAGTCTTCCCCTTGCGCAGCAAGGGTGATGTCACTGAGGTGTTGATCGACTGGATCTGCGCAGCTCGTCTCTAGCTCAGGAAGAGCTTCGACTCGGACTTTCCTGTTCTGCGTCTGCACTCGGCGAGAGGCAGAGAGTTCTCCTCTGGCCTTCTGCGAGCCTACTGTCGTGCACGAGGCATCCGCCAGACCTTCACGCTTCAGGACTCTCCACAGCATAACGGGATTGCTGAGCGCCGCATCGGCATGGTCATGGACGTCGCCCGTACGTCCATGATGCATGCAGCTGCCCCCCATTTTCTGTGGCCGTTTGCGGTTTGGTACGCGGCGCATCAGATCAACCTTCAGCCTAGGGTCTCCAGGCCGGAGACCTCCCCAGCTCTGCTGTGGACAGGGAAGGTTGGCGATGTGTCGGCGTTTCGTGTCTTGGGATCTCGGGCGTTTGTTCGCGACTTGTCCGCGGACAAGCTGTCCTCTCGTGCTGCTCCTTGCGTCTTCCTGGGTTTCCCTCCTGGCGCACCTGGGTGGCAGTTCTACCACCCCACCTCTCGACGTGTTTTGTCCTCCCACGACGTCACGTTTGACGAGTCGGTCCCCTTCTACCGGCTCTTCCCCTACCGCACTCCGTCCCTTCCCCCGCCCCCGCTCTTCCTTGTCCCAGGTCCCCTCCTTGTCCCATGTCCCCCTCCGGTAGACCCCCTCCCCCCTCAGGGTCCTGCCCCTTCAGGTGTGTCCCAGGTAGACGCTGCTGAGCCAATCGAGGTCACTGGTGACTCTGGTGCTGCTGAGGGTGCTGTGCGTGGGGACTCCGGGCCTTGGGGTACTAAGCCTGGGGGTGCGGAGCCTGGGGGTGCGGAGCCTAGGGGTGCTGAGCCTGGGGGTGCTACGCCTGGGGGTGCTGAGCCTGGGGGTGCTGAGCCTGCTGCTACTGTTCCTGGTGGTTCTCCGGACCTTTCTTCTCGCCGCGAGCCGCTCTCTCCGCTGGAGGTGCGCAAGTGGTTTGCCCGGCGCTGGAGGCGAGCTGCTGGAGCTGGGGGTGCTGCGGGTGCTGGAGGTTCTGTTGCTGCTGAGAGAGCTGGTGCCACGGGTCCTGGAGGTGCTCGTACTGCGAGTACTGGAGCTGCCAGGCCCGGGGGTGCCTCTGGAGCTGGAGCTGTTGCGGGTGCTGGCGCGGAGTCTACAACTGCTGCACCTGGAGGCGGTCCTGCTGGGGGTGCCTCTTGAGCTAGAGCTGCTGCGGGTGCTGGCGCTGTGTCTACGGCTGTCGGTCCTACTGAGGGTGCTTCTGGCGCTGCTGGAGGTGCTGGAGCTGGAGCTGCTCCTGGTGCTGGTGCTGCCTCTGAAGGTGCTGCGCGGCCTCGGCCGTACTTCGTTCTGCTCCTTCAGCAGGTTCTTGGTCTCCCGCCCTCCACTGGTCCTTCTCCTCCCTTAGAGTGTCCACAGCCTGTCCCGTCGCAGTTACAGTTACAGCCCGCCTCTCCACTGCCTTCTCCGTCTCCCTACACTGGTCCTACTGGAGGTCTTGCTGAGCGTCGTGAGCATTTGTCCCGCCCTGCGTCGCCAGTCCGTGCTGCTCGCCCTAGTGGTCGCGGTTCGCGTTAGCGTCCTCCTCCTGTCCCTTGCACGCATAGGATGTCTCTACATCCGTCCACTGCTCCTCTGCGTGTCCCTTTGCCTTCTCCTCCTCAGTCTTCTCTTCCTACACTTGCCGACCCGGAGTCGGACTCTCGTCGTGCTGCCAGTCCTACTGTCACGCGTCTCCTTGCTACTGTTGTCAGTGACCCTTCCTTTGAGTTCGCTGCTGCGTCTGCCCTAGTTGCTGAGCTGGTCGACTTTGCTGCCGCGTGTCGTCTAGACTACGCTGCCAGTCTTGTTGCTGAGTCTGAGTCTCTTGAGTCTGCGTCTGCCTGTCCTCCGTCCGTCGGGGGTGACTGTGCTCTTGGCACGGACGTCCTTGAGGACAGGCAGGAGGAGTTCCAGTGCTTTGCCGCCGCTTTGCCCCATCTCGTGTCCATGCTTGTTGCCCCTGAGGGAGACCCGGATGCTCTTGACATCCCGACCCCACGCTCTTACGCAGAGGCGATGGCCGGTCCCTACTCCTCTCAGTGGCAGTCAGCCATGGACGCAGAGATGGCTTCCTGGAAGTCCACAGGCACCTACGTCGACGAGGTTCCCCCACCTGGGGCGAACATCGTCAGTGGCATGTGGATTTTCATGGTGAAGCGGCCGCCGGGTTCTCCGCCTGTCTTCAAGGCGCGGTACGTGGCTCGTGGCTTCAGTCAGCGGCAGGGAGTTGACTTCTTTCAAACCTTCTCCCCGACCCCGAAGATGACCACTCTTCGGGTTCTGCTGCACGTCGCTGCTCAGCGTGACTACGAGCTACACTCCCTTGACTTCAGCACTGCTTTCCTGCAGGGTCGCCTGCACGAGGAGATCTGGCTGCGCCGCCCTCCTGGCTTCACTGGATCGTTCCCTCCTGGTACCCAGTGGAGCCTCTGCCTGCCAGTCTACGGTCTCCGCCAGGCGCCACGTGAGTGGCACGACACACTGAGGACTACACTTGCGGCTCTTGGGTTCGCTCCTTCTACTGCTGACCCGTCGCTGTTTCTGCGCACCGACACCTCGCTGCCACCGTTCTACATCCTCGTGTACGTCGACGACTTGGTCTTTGCCACTGCGGACACTGCCGCACTCGCCCACGTGAAGTCCGAGCTGCAGAAGAGACACACATGCACAGAGCTGGGTGAACTGACAAGCTATCTTGGCTTGCGGATCACCCGGGACAGAGCACGCCGCACCATTACCCTGACTCAGTCACACATGGTGCAGCAGGTCCTTCAGCGCTTCGGCTTCACGTACTCCTCGCCTCAGTCCACTCCTCTGCCTACGGGACACTCGCTCTCAGCTCTGCCTTCGGATGAGTCCGTAGAGTCGAGTGGCCCGTATCCAGAGCTTGTGGGCTGCCTCATGTACCTGATGACCTGCACTCGACCTGACCTCGCATACCCTCTCAGCATCTTAGCACGCTATGTTGCTCCCGGCCGTCACCGGAAGGAGCACATGGATGCAGCTAAGAGGGTGTTGCACTACTTGTGCAGTACGTCGGGCATGGGGCTAGTGCTTGGAGGGCGAGACCGGGTTGTTCTCACTGGGCACTCAGACGCTTCTTGGGCGGACGACCAGGCTACACAGCGGTCGTCTCAGGGTTACACCTTCAGTCTTGGCTCTGGCTCTGTCTCTTGGCGCTCTACTCGCTCTTCTTCTGTTCACAGGCTGAGATCTACGCCACGGCCATGGCTTCCCAAGAGCTTTGCTGGCTCACCTACCTGCTGACTGACCTTGGAGAGCGGCCTCGTTCTCCTCCAGTGCTGTACGTCGACAACAAGGCAGCCATTGCCTTGTGTGAGGAGCACAGACTTGAGCACAGGACGAAGCACATTGCTCTGCGCTACTTCCTTGCTGAAGAGCTGCAGCAGCGCGGTCAGCTTCGTCTGCGTCACGTGGCCACTGAGGCCAACACTGCTGATGTGTTCACCAAGGCACTTCCGCCTTGTGACCATCAGCGCTTTTGCACTTTGCTAGGTCTTGTGCCCACTAGGCCTCACTTGCTTACCTCTTGACCTTGTCTGTACTGCTGCATATATATACCTGCTCTTGCTTGTTTAGCACTGTTATATATATGCTCTACTGCATGTGAACTGGCCTTGTGGCCTTGAGCTTGTGCTCGGAATTTGTGTTGTATCCTTGAGATCCACCCTGAGCTTACTTTGCTTTGCTTGACTGGTCTTGTTACCCCTTGTTCTCCCCCACTTTGCCTATGGGGGTGTGTCAGATTATTATATAGCTGATGCATGTTAGTAGGCTGTAGTGGGGTAGCCCATAGGGGGTACAACACAATTAGGGTTGGTACTTGTACTGTTTTCATTCATAGTGCATTCATTCCTCGCTACTGATTTTGAGACAGCTAACTGTCCCGACGCAGACGCCCGACTCGACGCTGCCACCTGACCTGACTCAGCCACCTGTGCAGACGCAGTGGTCGGTGTGTACAGACTAGACCCAGGCTGTCCAGTGAATGTAGCCAGGTGACGGCCAGTCCGGGAGCACGTACAGGTCGCCACGCGCTGCCCTCCCAGAATAAAGGTATCAACCCAGACATCCTGAATGGCAGCGTTGCTCACCAAGTTCGTGGAGAACGTGGGGAGGTGGAGACCTGACAGAGAGCCGGAGGGGACTGCTGGACAAGGGAGGACCGTGGAGGCTCTCGCAACTACTTGGCCCCCATAGGTGTTAGCCAGTGAGACTGGGACAGGTGCTGTGAGTGGTGTGACTATGGTGCAATCACGAAAGAAGCAACGTGACGCGCCTGAGTCAAGCGTGAAAGTGTGCAAGACCTCAGCTGAGGTAGGACCTTCGGCAGTAGACGCACTAGCACCTAGAGCGTCGGCAAACTCACAGGCACCTAGAGCTACAGAAGACTCAGTAGTACCTGGAGCGGCAGCAGACTCACTAGCACCTGGGGCGGCAGCAGACTCACTAGAACCGAGAGCAGGAACCTCTACATAGCCAGGGACGCATCGATGAGAAGCACAGTCGCGACGTCGCTTAGGCCACATAAAATCAAAACCTCCACCACCAGGCCTGCCGCGCTGAACAACCCACTCACGGAGCTACTGAGGGGTGGGGTCGTCCGGGAGAGGCAGTGCCCGCTGCTGTCCACCCCTGGCCGTAGCAACTGCCGCAATAGTGGCCATGATAGAGAGCGACGGTCAGGAGTAGGTCCAGCACCTCCAGCTCCTCCAGCACCAGCTGCACCTCCAGCACTCCCAGCAGCACCTCCACCAGCAGCAGCAGTAGTAGCAGCAATA
This sequence comes from Closterium sp. NIES-65, assembly GCA_948144175.1. Classification (NCBI taxonomy): domain Eukaryota; kingdom Viridiplantae; phylum Streptophyta; class Zygnematophyceae; order Desmidiales; family Closteriaceae; genus Closterium; species Closterium sp. NIES-65. The sequence goes on along the minus strand of CANXME010001696.1, from coordinate 709,005 downwards.
GTTGAATCTTTTTTTCTTCTTCTTCTTCTTTTTTTTAAGGGTTTAGGGTTGCGCGCGGGCTGCAGGGACAGCGCCTACGAGCTGCAGGGGCGACGCGCGGCTCGGCAGGGCGGCTCGCGGGCTGCAGGGGCAGTGCCCACGGGCTGCAGGGGTGACGCGCGGCTTGGCAGGGCGGCGCGCGGGCTGTAGGGGCAGCGCGCGGCTTGGCAGGGCGGCGCCGAGGCTGCAGGGGCGACGCTCGGCTCGGCAGGGCGGCGCGCGGGCTGCAGGGGCAGTGCCCACGGGCTGCAGGGGAGACGCGCGGCTCGGCTGGGCGGCGTACGGGCTGTAGGGGCGGCGCGTGGCTTGGCAGGGCGGCGCCCAGGCTGCAGGGGCGACGCTCGGCTCGGCAGGGCGGCGCACAGGCAGCAGGGGCAGCACCCACGGGCTGCAGGGCCGACGTGCGGCTCGGCAGGGCAGCGTACGGGCTGCAGGGGCAGCGCCCACGGGCTGCAGGGGCAACTCGTGGCTCGGCAGGGCGGCGCGCGGGCTGCAGGGGCAGCGCCCACGGGCTGCAGGGGCAACGCGCGGCTCGGCAGGGTGGCGCGCGGGCTGGAGAGGCAGCGCGCACGGGCTGCAGGGGCGAACGCGCGGGCTGCAGGGGCAGCACGCGAGCCACAGGGGCAGGCACGGCTGCAGGGGCAGCACAATCGCAAGGGCAAGCACGGCTGCAGGGGCAGCACGGTCGCAGGGGCGAGTACGGCTGCAGGGGCAGCGCGGTCGCAGGGGCGAGCACGGCTGCAGGGGCAGCACGATCGCAGGGGCGAGCACGGCTACAAGGGCAGCGCGGCTGCAACGGCAGCGTAGGAAGAAAAACATTACGAGTAGGGCAGGGCGGAACGTTCGGTGGGCCCTAGGAACGATTCTGCTCTAATACCATGCTAGAATAAGGAGGGAGGAATGATTGTATTGAGAAGGAAGGGCAGTACAAGTAGTCCTAACCCTAGAGTGTTATACCCCTTGTAGGCTAACCCACTATAGCCTAGAGATAACACAAACATACAGTTTGACACAATTCTCCTCGACTCTCTTGCTTGTACCCCCATTCCTCACCTAATCAGACCATCCCTAATTCTAACAAGCCATGTACTATAAGGAGTGCATTCCCTTAGCAATAGTTTTAAGATAAGAGTACAAGGATATCAATAGCAATTCTAGCTAGCCATGTACTCTAAGGAGTACATTCCCTTAGCAACTGTATTGCATTGCTACAGTAACGGCAACTATTACTCTACTCCACAGTTACCATGTTGCGTCGTGTAACCTCCGAGTACGGTTACTGGGTGGTCAACAGTCACGACCGTTGACTAACTGTGATTGTTGACCTTCGAGTGACTCTCGGGCTGCAGTGTGCTCTGTATGACCTATTGCGGTACTGGTGTAGTGGCGCAACTTTGTTATAAACTGGCGCTAGGAGAGAACCTTCAGGACTGTTATAATAACCTTCCGGTTATTCCAACAGGTCTGATGGATTTGACAGGAGGAAACTGAGTTCTGAAAACACGGACGCCTAGCACTAAAAACAAGCACTGGAGGCTGTTCTCTACACAACCAGCACTCAGGCAAGCGGAACAGAGTGTGAGGAAGGAAACAACTATTTGCGAAGATTACGCCGAGATGAACCACTGCTAAGTTTCTAGGGCGAGAGTTCACATTCGCATCTGCATTTCCAATAGCACACAAGATGGCATGTGCAAATAGAAACTCCAAATGTGGAGGTCTCTAATATGAACCGAACAGAAGATGTACCCTATACCATGTACCTCAATGTAGTCTAGGATATCTCATAAAGATACAAATATGATTTGACATCTTGTTGAGTGCGGCTACACCAGATGTGGATACGACAACAGTCAGGTCGATGTAGGCAGCGATGCTGTAGGTGCATTTTGTCAAATTATATGCCTGTATCATAATAAAATGTAGGCTTTATTGGGGTAGCTAATGTAGGGTATAGCATTTCTTACTTGTACCCAACTTTCTCGATAGTGCAACCATCCCTACCAACCTACTCTAACATGGTATTAAGAGCACAGTCTTAGGACCTAATTCCCTACTGGGCCCACCGTTAACTCTCATGTTGTAGGGTTTCCCCTGCCTGTCGAGCTGCCCCACCCGTCGCGCCGCCCTGCTGATTGCGCAACGCGCGTTTAATTTTTCTTTTTTCTCATCACGCCGCCCTAGGGCCCGGCCCCGCCCGTCGCGTCGCCTTAGGGACTTTGCGCCGCCCACGGGAGCCAGTTGCGCTGCCCTGAAGGCAGCGCGCGACCCCGCCTGGCCCGTCGCGCACCTGTAGGGCTCGCGAGCCGCCCTTCCCTGCCCGCCGCGTCGCCCCTTTTTGGCAGCGCGCGGCTCGGCCCCGCCCTCGCGCACCCCTACGGCCCTCGTGCCGCGCTCTGAGCCGATGCGGCCCCGCCCTGCCCCAACGCCGCCCCTTGACCCTTGAGCAGCCGCCCCTGGACCCAGAGCAGCCACCCCTGGCCCCTGAAGCAGCCGCCCCTGGTGCAGCCGCCCCTGGACCCTCGAGCAGCCGCCCCTGGCTCCTACAGCAGCCGCCCTTGGTGCAGCCGCCCCTGGACCCTCGAGCAGCTGCCCCTGGACCCTGAGCAGCCGCCCCTGGCCCCTGCAGCAGCCGCCCCTGGTGCAGCCGCCCCTGGACCCTCGAGCAACCGCCCCTAGACCCAGAGCAGCCACCCCTGGCCCCTGAAGCAGCCGCCCCTGGTGCAGCCGCCCCTGGACTCCGTGCAGCCGCCCCTGGACCCCGCGACGCTGCCCCTGGACCCACGATGCCGCCCCAGGACACCGTGCAGCCGCCCGCCGAGCGCCGGCGTTGCTCGCCCGGCGAGCGCCTGCTCTGCCCGCCACTGGTGAGCACCTGCCTTGTTAGCGCACTGCCTGCCTGCCAGCCTGCCTGCCTGCCTGCCTGCCTGCCTGCCTGCCTGCCTGCCTGCCTGCCTGCCTGCCTGCCTGCCTGCCTACCTGCCTGTCGCGCTTGCCCTGCCCACGCTGCTGCTGCGACTAATTCCACTACCACTGCTACTGCTGCTGCTACTGGTGGTGGCCAGATGCAGCTCCAGCGACGTCCGCGCGAGTCTCTCACGCCTCAGCAGCTTCGTGAGTGGTACGCTAGTTGGGGTTGTGGCGGTAGCCGTCGTGGTTGTCGCCCTGGAGCTGGTCAGTCACGAGCGTCTGGCAGTGGCCAGCTGCAGCTACAGCAGCGTCCGCGCGAGACACTTACGTCCCAGCAGCTTCACGAGTGGTACACTCAGAGTAGAGGGTCTTTGAGAGCCGTTCGCTGCCCGTACGTCATTCGCACATGTGATCGGGATGATCCATGCAGCTGCCCCCTATTTTCTGTGGCCGTTTGCGGTCCGGTACGCCACGCATCAGCTCAACCTCAGGCCCCGTGTCTCCTTGCCGGAGACCTCGCCCACACTGCTGTGGACGGGGAAGGTTGGCGATGCGTCACGTTTCCGGGTCTGGGGTGCTTGTGCCTTTGTCCGCGATACCACCGCGGACAAGCTCTCTGCTCGCGCTGTTCCCTGTGTCTTCCTTGGCTTTGTCCCTGACGCGCCTGGTTGGCAGTTTTACCACCCCACCTCGCGCCGTGTCTTCCCCTCTCAGGACGTCACGTTCGACGAGTCGGTTCCCTTTTACCGTCTCTTCCCCTACCGCACTGCCCCTCTCCCCCCCCCCCCCCGCCGCTCTTCCTTGCTCCAGGTGCTCCCCAGGTAGACCCCCTCCCCGCGCCCGGTCCTGCTCCCTCAGGTGTGTCTCAGGTAGACCCTCCTCCCTTGACTGCGCCGGTTGAGGTCACTGGTGACTCAAGTCCTGTTGAGGGTGGTCCTGCTCGGGGTGCTGCTTTTGGAGGTGCTGAGCCTGGGGGTGCGGCGCCTGGGGGTGCTGAGCCTGGGGGTGCGGAGCCAGGGGGTGCTGAGCCTGGGGGTGCGGAGACTGGAGGTGCTGAGCCTGGGGGTACTGAGTGTGGGGGTGCTGCACCTGAGGGCGCTGAGGCGTCTGGTGAGAAGTCTCCCAGGAGCGGCCGTCTCCGTGGTCGCTTCGTGGTGCCTTGCCGCTGCACTCTCGTCGTCAACTCCCTCTCTCCCCATAGCAGCTGCTTGAGTGGTATGTTGGCCGTCAGGGTCGCGCTGCTGGAGCTAGGGGCCCTGCTGCGGGAGGCGCTGGAACTGGTGACTCTGCTACTGGAGTTATTTCTGCTGGAGGTTCTGGAGCTGCTGAGGGTGCTGGAGCTGGAGGTTCTGGAGCTGCTGGAGGTGCTGGCGCTGGTGGCGCTGGAGCTGGAGGTGTGGGCGTTGGTGGCGCTAGAGCTGGAGGTTCTGGAGTCGCTGAGGGTGCTGGCGCTGGAGGTTCTGGAGCTGCTGCGGGTGCTGGCGCTGGAGGTTCTGGAGCTACTGCGGGTGCTGGCGCTGAGGGTTCTGAGTCTGCTGTTACACGATCTCCTTGGAGTGGCCGCCTTCGTCCGCGTGTGCCTCTCACCTCACAGCAGCTGCACGACTGGTACGGTCGCCGTCAGGGTTGCGCTTGTGGAGCTCGGGGCTCTGCCGCTGGAGGTACTTCTGCTGATGTCACTGGAGCTGGGAGTGGTGCTGGTCCCGGAGGTGCTCGTACTGGAGGTACTAGAGCTGCTGGGGCTGGAGGTGCTAAGCCTGAGGGTGCTATTGCTGGAGACCCTGGGTCTGGGGGTGCTACTGCTGGAGACACGGAGGCTGGAGACCCGGGGACTTGAGGTGCCGGTTCTGGGGGTGCTGCTGTTGGTGGAGCTGGTCCTGGAGGAGCTGGCGCTGAGGGTTCTGGAGCTGCTGGAGGTGCTGGAGCTGCTGGGGGTACTGGAGCTGCTGGTGCTGGTGTCACTGCACAGCCGCGCCTGTTCTTCGCTCCGCCGTCTTCGTCGTCTCAGCCACCGTCTGACTCTGTGCTTCGCCAGGTTCTTAGTCTCCCTTCATCTATTGGTCTACCGTTACAGCCTGGCTCACCGCTGCCTGCTCCTTCTCCTTATACTGAGCAGACAGGGAGGTCTTACTAAGCGTCGTGAGCCTATGTCGCGTCCTGTCTTGCCTGTCCGTTCCGGTAGTTCCGGTCGTCGTGTTCCTCGTCCGCGTCAGCCGGCTGTCCCCGACACCCACCTCGTAGTCTGTCGTCCTTCCTCTCCTCCGCAACGTGTTCCTCTGCCGTCTCCTCCTACGTCTTCTCTTCCTGACGTTCTGGACCCTGGGTCTCACCGGTTTCGTGCTGAGCACCCTACTGTCACGTGTCTGCTAGCCACAGTTGTCACTGACCCGTCGTTTGAGTCTGCTGCTGCGTCTGCCTTATTCGCTGAGCTTGTTGACTTTGCTGTTGCATGTCGTCTACACTATGCTGCCAGTCTTATTGCTGAGTCTGAGTCTGTCTGTCCTCCATCCGTCAGGGGTGAGTGTACTCTTGGCACGGACGTCCTTGAGGACAGACAGGAGGACCTTGAGTGTCTTGCAGCCGTTGCGCCTCATCTCATGTCCATGCTGATTGCCCCTGAGGGAGACCCGGATGCTCCAGACATCCCGACCCCGCGCTCTTACGCTGAGGCGATCGCAGGTGAGTACTAATCTCAGTGGCAGACAGCCATGGACGAAGAGATGGCATCCTGGAAGTCCACAGGCACATACGTCGACGAGGTTCCCCCTCCTTGGGCGAACATCGTCAGCGGCATGTGGATTTTCAGGGTGAAGCGGCCGTCAGGTTCTCCGCCTGTCTTCAAGGCTCGTTACGTTGCAGAGGGAGGGAGTCGACTTCTTCCAGACCTTCTCCCCCACCCCGAAGATGACTACTCTTTGGGTTCTGCTGCACGTTGCCGCTCAGCGTGACTACGAGCTTCACTCTCTTGACTTCAGCACAGCCTTCTTACAGGGCAGCCTGCACGAGGAGATCTGGCTGCGCCGCCCACCTGGCTTCACTGGGTCGTTCCCTCCTGGTACCCAGTGGAGCCTCTGGCGGCCAGTCTACGGTCTCCGCCAGGCGCCACGTGAGTGGCACAACACACTGAGGACGACACTTGCGGCTCTTGGGTTTGCTCCTTCCACTGCTGACCCGTCGCTGTTTTTGCGCACCGACACTTCGCTGCCGCCGTTCTACATCCTCGTGTACGTCGACAACTTGGTCTTTGCCACTGCTGACACTAAGGCTCTCGCCTTGGTGAAGTCGGAGCTGCAGAGGAGACACACGTGCACAGACCTGGGTGAGCTGCGCAGTTACATTGGCTTGCTGATCACCCGGGACAGAGCACGGCGCACCATCACCCTGACTCAGTCACACATGGTGCAGCAGGTCCTTCGGCGCTTCCGCTTCACCTGGTCCTCGGCACAGGCCACTCCTCTGGCTACAGGTCACTCGCTCTCAGCCCCACCTTCGGACGAGTCCGTAGAGCCGAGTGGTCTTTACCCAGAGCTAGTTGGCTGCCTCATGTACCTGATGACTTGCACTCGTCCTGACCTCGCGTACCCTCTTGGCCTTCTGGCTCGCTACGTGGCTCCTGGTCGGCACCAAAAGGTGTACATGGATGCAGCTGAGAGGGTACTGTGCTACTTGTGCAGTACATCGGGCATGGGGCTCGTGCTTGGAGGACGGGGCGACGTTGTCCTCACTGGTCACTCGAACGCTTCTTGAGCTGACGACCAGGCTATGCAGCGGTCGTCACAGGGTGACACCTTCAGCCTTGGCTCTGGTTCAGCTTCTTGGCGTTCTACATGCTCGTCTTTAGTTCTCAGCTCCAGTTGTGAGGCTGAGATCTACGCCACAGCCATGGCTGCACAGGAGCTTTGCTGGCTCACCTACCTGCTGACTGACTTGGGAGAGCGGCCTCGTTCTCCTCCAGTGCTGTACGTCGACAACAAGGCCGCGATTGCCTTCTGTCAGGAGCACAGACTGGAGCACAGAACAAAGCACGTCGCTCTGCGTTACTTCTTGGCTCGAGTGTTGCAGCAGCGTGGTCAGCTTCGTCTTGCTCACGTGGCCACTCGGGCCAACACTGCTGATATATTCAGTGTGTTTGGTGACGTTGTGATCCACCCTGAGCTTGGTTTGCTTCTTTTGACTAGTCTTGTGACCGCTTGCTCTCCCCCACTTTGCCTATGGGGGTGTGTCAAATTATATGCCTGTATCATAATAAAATGTAGGCTTTAGTGGGGTAGCTAATGTCGGGTATATCATTTCTTTCTTGTACCCAACTTTCTAGATAGTGCAACCATCCCTACCAACCTACTCTAACACATTTGCTGCATGCACGTTGATCATTATTGCTCACTGCCTGCACACCGTCGTTCAGTGGTGGTGCTGCAGGGATAGTTTAGCAGCGGTGGTACAGATGAGGTCTTTGAGGTTCTCTGGTGTAATGCAGTTGGTTTTCTGCGTCACATTGGCAAGTCAGTGGTGAAGAGGGATGAATGTTATCCCTAATTTCAGCAGTGAAGCTGTATGAGAGAGGAAGGACTGATATAAATGCAACTTCCAAACATTTCTGTCTGATTGATCTAGATGCTCACTGCACCTACTCCATTGAGCTGGGTCATATTACTTAGGATATTACAAACCATAGAAACAAAACACACATGATTTACAAAACCTGAACTCCCCACAATTTGGCATCATGCCACTATAGCTGCATAATCATTATTTAGGCTGTCTATATATATCTGACCAGTGTAAGAAGGTTATTATACCACCCAGCATGTCACAATCGCTTGTCACATGATGTCGCTTCCTTCGGTGCTCTCGTGTTCCCCCCTCCGCCACGCAGCAGCATACATGCAATCCGCTGAGCGAATATCCGAGGTGATGTAGTCCTCTGTGCGCCCATCTAGGAATCCTCTGCCACTCTCGCTCTCCACCTCCACTGCCTCGCGCAGCAGGCGGGTCAGCAGGCGGTACCGCAGCGAGCGCACCTTGCGGGATTCCTCGGCTCGGAAGGTCTGACCCAGCACGCCATGAATGCCACTCGTGTGCTGCACAAGGGAGGTAAAGAGGGAAGGACAGGAAGGGGGGTAGGGGGGAGATGGGGTTGCGTGGTTGCGTGGGACAAAATGACAAAAAGGGTACCATCGCAAGGATGGTTAACATGGCAGCACCGGCCAGGCAGCACAGCCAGCACATAGAGAACAATCAAAAGGTTGCTCACATTGAGCCGGGCGATGTGCACGTTGAAATGGGCCTGGGCTTCCATAACCGTCTGCATGAGCGGATGCGCCACGCGCGCCGAGATGCCTATGTCCACCACGCCGTCAATCGTGAGATGAAACTCGTCCTCGTCCTTCCCCTTGCAGCTCCGTGTTTCCGCCAGAAGCAGCTTGAACCCGCCGCTGCCAAGGATGGAAGAGCCTGCGGACAGAGGCGGGGCCACCGGCGAGCCGTCGAGCTCCAGCCGGTCGATGAACCCGCTGCTGCTCCTCCCTTGCTCCTTGCCGTCGCGCGCCTTAAAGAACGCCGAGTGCTGCGCGCCAGTCTCGTCGCGCCACATCTATTGAAGTTCCCTGGAAGGCACAAAGCATAAAGGGTAGTGCAGCCAAGAAGAAAAGGTGAGGCTCGTAACAAACTCGTGCAGTCTACAAACGTGGCGAATGCTACCGAGAATGGCTACAAGAACATCATGGCGCATGCGCATCATGTACAAGCACAATGTCGCATACCTGATCCAGCTGCGAATCGGCTTTTCTTTCAGTAGCCTCGCCTTCAGCTCATGCTTTGCATACTGAATCGAATGCTGCTCCTTCTCTTCCCCTTCACCCCCGGCGCCTTCTTCGCCACAGCGACGACCCGTCTCCCTGTCAAGCGCCGCCACCACCTCATCAGTCAACGGCAGGCTCCCATTGGCCCGCATTTTTTCCAGCTCGCTCAGTTCCTCCACGCTCAGCCGCTCTTGTTCCAGCTGCCTGATATGACGTCATATTCCAATGATGTCGCCGTGCCAGGGAGATTCGCGATGGGCTGGTAGCCCTTGATTCCCATATTGATATGGATCCGACGGTCGGAAACCAAGCAAAAGGAGCGGTCGAGAAGGTCGTTGAAGTCGTATTGGGTGCCGTCTGCGCCCCGGAAATGCGGATCGTCGTCCGTGTTGGCAAGGGGGTTGCACTCTCCGCCCAGGAACGTTGGTAGGATGGGTACGTCCCAGTTGCTCACGGTGATGCCTGCCAATCATCGGGAATTTTGGGGGTCCCGCAATTGGTTGGGAAACCACTAGCTGGCGATTGGGTTTCGGCTCCAGGCATTCGCCTGGTTTTGGCGATTGGTTTTCTATGCTAGTGGCATCTAGCCTGCGGGTTGTTTTCAGTTGGGCGAATGACTGGCTGCCGAACCTGCACAACTGCTCGGGTGGTTTTGCACGATACAGTTGCGGACATTTGGGTTGTGTTCATTGGGCGCGACGTTTCTATCGATTCGATGTCACGTCAGCAAAACAGTCTCGATAAAATGTCAGTCGGGAAAATTGTTTTAGTAAGTACAGTACTCTTGAGATATCGTGGAAGTCCACGTAATGAGAAAAAATACACTGTGCTCTTAGCGGAAATGACGATACACATTAAATATTGATAAAAGATGGTAGGGCGGCGTGTAGCAAAATATATAAAAGTTATCTACATGTAGTAAGGCGAATAATACGTATTTACGCTCCTTTTACAGAATGGTCTCTTAAAAGATAGTAATTTTTCAGGGTTTAGGGTTCTATATCAGCAGAATATTAATGATATTAAAAAAGTCATATATACATTCTATTGATGAAATAACGCGTACAATAAATAAAAAACGCTACATCTAGAACAGCTCCTTCTGCGGCTCGTTTGCGTTGTGAAGCCTGCGATAAGCAGCCCTGGAGGTGAGGTCATCTCGGGTCAAATCCCCGAGCTCATCTGCTTCCAGCTCAGCTTCAGGGATCTCCTTCCATCCAACGATGCAGATGCTGCCAATGCCGACACAGTCGCCATCCCGTTCAACGGGCCCCTCGTTGATCCACCTCTGCACCACCCGTGCCTGCCTGGAGAAGGCTGACGGGTCCCCTGATCGCTTAAACTGGGCCTTGCCATGGGGATAACGAAGCTTGAAACGCACCTGAAACAAGTGAAACAAAAACCACAGTAAGCGAAACGTTAAACACAAAGACAAATTCCACCGTACTTGACTTACCGCTGCAAGGATAACCAGCAGCTGATCAGGAAACAACGCAATGGGAAGGGCGCCATCGAGTTCCGGGTCCCAAAGGGACGCACACTTAACAAACGCTGGGCTAGAAAAGGGTGATCCCTCCCACAAATGGCAATAAATTCCCATCATCACTGCCATAAGAGAAAGCATCAGCTAAAAGCAAGGATCAACGGAGAACTGGAAAAACTGGATTTCAGAATCAAAGAGAAACTTACTGTCGGATTGGTTCTTCACGAAGTCCGCGCACACCTTCGCGAAGTCATCAATCTCGGAGAAAGTTAGCTCGCCCTTCAGGGTTCGCTTCTCCCTCATGAAGACACACGGATCTCGGCTCAAGGCGTAAACGCGGCAGAGGCGGTAGATCTTCCCGATGCGATCGTTAAAACGTTCCATAGCATCCTTCAGCTTGCCCTGCGACTTGGCAATCGCTGCCACCTGCATCCCTTCGGCTGATTCGGGGGTGTAGCCTGCATGCCCTGCACACGACGTAAACAATGATGATTAGTACACTAATCGTCATGAAGGGAAAATTGACAACGCTTAACAAGTTTACTGATCAATGCATTTAGCATGTCAGCAGAATCAGGATTGAGGTTGAGAAACGCTTTCTTGAACAAGAATTCATCACAGGCGTCCTTCGTGTACTTCTGCAAGACGATGACAGAGAGTCAGGACGAATGAAACTGGGTTACGATGGTCAATGAAATGCAAACCCGTACCTTCCAGTCGAGAGTCGACTGGTCCACTTGCGTAGTCTTCTTAGCAAGGTGCGTTATAAGCACCAGCGCTCTTTTCAGGTCATCGGCGAGGCGACCATTCTCTTTCTGATAAACTCCGGCGATCGCCTTTTGAGCTTCTGCCTTACTTCGAAGCTCCTCATTCACATCAGGTTCGGCACGCGCTTCCTCGTCGAAAAGAGCGGCATCAGTTGCATACGCACGCCCCGTCGCCCGGGTCATAAGCAACTCCATTGGGCTGCGGTTGGGGTTTCCTGTTGTGGGGGGAAATTTTACAAAGCGGAACGTTTGATATGAATTCAACAGGTTGAAAGCAAGTTGTTGCCGGCAACTATTGAGACACCACTTCGAGAAAGGTATAGCAGACATACCTTCAACAGCAGCAGGTGTCCCGGCGGGAACAACAGCATCGGGAGCCACATCAGCAGGAGGGGAACCACCGTCAGGAATAGCAGAACGGGAAGGTCCGGCAGCAGCTGCGGCAGCGGAAGATCCGGCAGCAGCGGCAGCAGGGGAAGACCCGGCTGCAGCGACAGCAGGGGAAGATCCACCAGCAGCGGCAGCAGCAGGGAAGGGACCACTTGCAGCAGCATCGAGGGGACCACCGCCAGCCACGGACTTCACTCCAGCTGCCGGTGCAGGGACGGTTTTCCCAGCGACGTCAGCTTTGTTGACATCATCGAGGCTGCGCCTTGGATGTTTGGTCCGTTGGCCGGTGCGAGGGCGGCCCTGCGCTTGCTCGTCGGACGATTCATCGTGGCTTTCATCTGCGAGAAACAATGAACGGTGGTTAGTCGTGTTCGACTTCATTGGTGCAAGCAAAAAAAAAAAAAAAACGCAATACAAACCAGCGTGCAAATACCTGCGGTTGCAGCGGCACCAATGTACTTGTGATTGTCCTTGCTCTTCCGTGCCGGGGGCTTTCTAGTCTGCAGGCCGCGCAAAGATTCAGGGACAAGGTCTCGAGCATCACCGCGTGCCATGAATAAACGGGTTATTAAACAAACTAACCGAGTTCCAGCGAATAGCTAGCAAGATGCACACACAGCTATTTATATGAAGTCGTCCATGTGACAAAAAAGCGGGTTAAATCGTAGGCGAATGGACTACTAAACGAGGGTTCGCGAAACGCACCATGATTGGCTGTCACCGGATCATTACCAGACGTGGGACCAAAGTCGCCTCGCATGGAGGCTCGGCACGGGTCGCGGGATGAGCGAATGAGAATGAAGTCTGGCTTCGAGCAAGGTTAAAACAAAGTTCGAAATTTCAAACTTTGAATTCCTAAACTGAGACACGCGGACAGAGCAGTTGCCTCTTTCCCCTGGCAACGAGGAAGGGAAACGGGGGAGAGAAGGGAATGGGGTGGGGATTCAGAGAATGTGAGTTGCTGCTCGTGGGATGAAGTGGGTAGTGCCTTCAGGTGCGCTGGCGTTCGCGTTCATGAACAGCAGCAAATCTGGTGCGCTGGCGGTCCTTATGCACCAGCACACACGTTTGTCCTTTCTCCGCGCGTGATATCACCACCACATCCCAGAGTTGGGCAACGTGAATAGCTTTTCCTGGGTGGCACGCAATGTGATGGCACGCATTACAGTAGGCTTTTTTATTGGCTGAATATTGTAACGCTGGAACCTACAGAACACGTTTGTGGCTGGCGAGACGATGTCATGTGCGGCGAAACATCCCCACAATTTCTCTGTGTACATCTTTTGCCACCCAAGGATCATGTAGGTGTGCAACTGGTCAGCGAAGTCGACAAGTACGTCAATATTTTGGGCAGCAAATATTCTCGTGGTCACTAATCGATTTAAAACGCTAGCACCATCGCCCCATCTAGTTACCAATGTACTTACGAAAAGGGCAAAAGTAAATGCGTGGTTTTTTCGGGATGGGGTGGGGGAGGGGATGGGGTGGGGAGGGGGGGTGGGGGGTGGGGGTTGTTCACTTACAGCTCAGGAAAACAAATTCGGCGCAGGAATAGTAAACATCCGCCCAACGCGAGTCAACGTGTTGCGAAAATCGACAAACGACACCATGGGCGAGTGGCCCATTCGAAAGCGTGAAATCAATGCGCACGCAAGTGACGAATCACGGAGAGGCAGCACGCGGTCAAGTGTGCTCAATAACTTGCGTGCGGCGAAATTAGAAGTCGTTACGATTAAGCCCGGGAAATTCTGATTTCACAGTGGTCTTAATGGGTGGTCACAGCAAATTTGACGTGGTTCTTTCTCGCTGTTGACACAGGAGTGTGACGGGAACACACAATGTTCAGTATAATATTATAGCATTACACACTCTAACGCGTTATATGTACGAGATCGGATGAAATCCAAGACATTTTAAACCAGTGAATCTGAGACGCTATGTTAAGGTTTTATGTTTAATTTGAGCAATTTACTATCCAACAGAAAATTTTCGAAACATTTGCTTTGTCATAAAATGTCAAAACATTATATACACACATATAAATATTTACAATATCATATTCTACCATCTAAAGTGGTTTAGCACAAACGTTGCCATCGGATGTGAAGGATCAACAGTTTTGGGGACGACGTGACGCACACGCAAGATGCTCTCAACTGGCAACACCCCATACCCGCGGCGAGATGGCCACCAGTTCAAGGTCTTCATGTCCATCGTCTCTGACTGTGGGAGCGATCCGTAATAGCGACAAAATGCAAGCTGCTCCGAACACTGCTCCTCCCTATCTTCCTCGTCACCGGCGCCAGCAATACACACCGTCCATCTCAGTGTAAATATAAGGAAAAGCTTCGCATGCCACACCACCTTCTTTTTCTCGTCATCCTCTCCTTCAATATCCACATCCGAAAACCAAGGGCCACCATGGAATGCCGGAGACGCTCGTGCATACTGTGGGTACCTGCTGTACCTTGTAAAATCGTCGTCAGGTGGTACCGCAACACTTGTGTGCACCTCTACCATCCGAGCATAGTGAACCGCGTTGGCGCCATGCTCTTCCGTGAGGTATGACACAATACTGTCCTCCAGAAGGTCAAAGTCTCCTGGGACGCTCCGCGAGTATGCCCTGAAGGTCTTGTCACGCTCGTCACCCAAGACAAACCTTGCACTCGTCCCGGTGACAGTAGCAACTCCCGTCTCTATGGCCTGCAGTAGTTTTAAGAATGTAGGTTGACACATCAGGCAAAAAACAATACAGAACATAAGAAGAAAGCGGGAAACGCAATTAAGAAAAACATGCAGCAAGAGGGACCGCAACACTTGTATGCAGAGTATTGAGTAGGAGATAGGATGATAGCTAATACATCTATATCTAGCAGTGTTCAATAACAACACACCTCCTGAAGGGCGGCTGATCGTGCGTGCGCATCGGGAACATCATCGGCCGCAGTCATCCACTCGACCAGCTCTGATGTCAGGCAACGCCGTGTGATAGTTGCTTCGGCGTTCCTCTTGTTAGAAGCTCTGTACGGTCTCTTCATCAAGGCCACGTGCACGTGCTCGTAGACATCGGTGCAGTAGTGAATCGGGATGCCACGACGCCTGATGTCGTCACTAACGTGAAGCATCACGTGAATCTTGGGGACATTGAAGTTTGATGCTTGATCATCCACCGTGAACTCATTCATCAGCATCGGAACAAGCCTGCACGTAAAGCAACAGCACGGTACATAGCGATGCAGAAGTTCGATAAGGAGTGATACAACGGACAAACGACACAGTTATATTATGGCATGCGCATGGATGCCAGCAATCGTGTATCGTACTCACGTGCTCGCCATGTTGTCAAGGTTCGCCAAGGAGGCGCCGGTGTGGTACGTGCGATGCCATGCCTCCCTGTGCCACGTGCAGAAGAGCTCCACAGCTCGAACAATCCGTGCGTCAACCTTCGCCATCACCAGGAGCACTGGCAGCACCTGCATCACCGCTTGATGGTGGAAGGCCTTGAAGGTGTTGTGGCCGCTGAAATAGCCAGCTGTGTGTGCAGGAATCCGAAAGAAAGACTGCCTGCTGTACTTGGTGATCCGCTCGAGAGAAGCATCGAGCTCCCGCAGGGTGGAGTCATTCAGCTTCGACTTGAGACCCTCCAGGATGTGCTTGTATATGCCGAGGAGAGACATGTGCATGATGTCGGAGGTGAGTTGTCGGTACGGGTTACCGAAATCCTCGTCGCCAAAGCGTTGCCCCCATATAGCACTCTGCAATGCGCACGCACGCACGCACCCACACACTCACACACACCCATACACATCCACACACACACATCTACCCATCCACACATTTACACACACCCACCCACACACCCACACACACCCACACATCCACACACACACATCCACGCACCCACACACCCACACACCCCCACACACGCACCCACACATCCACCCACACACCTACACACCCACCCACCCACACGCATCCACACACCCACCCACACACCCACACACATACACACACACACTCACAGACACACATCCTTGCACCCACACACCCACCCACACACACACACACCCATACACCCACACACCTACCCATACGCACACCCACACACCTACCCGCCCACAAACACACACCCACACACCCACACACACCCACACACCCACACATCCACCCACCCACAGACACACACCCACACACCCACACACACCCACACACCCACACACTCACACACCCATACACACATATCCACGCACCCACACACCCACCCACACACCCCCACACACACACATCCACACACCCACACATATACCCACACATACCCACGCACACACCCACACACACACCCACACACACCCACACATACCCACGCACACCAACACCCACATCCACACCCACATCCACACACACATCCACACACTCGCATCCATACTAAACCCCACACACACACACACACCCACACACACACACACATACACACACACGCACGCACACACACACACACGCACACTAACACACACAGACATACATACACACAAACACAGAAACAGACACAGAAGCACACACATCAGTTTGGGCATCTAGCTAAACCCTAGGTCAACATGTTATGATTATTAGTGCACGAGTACGCGACAAACAACAAGTGTAAAGTACCTTAACGAAGTGTGTACTGTAACGCTTTGTCAAGTCGTTGCGTGCTGTAACCCTCGTCTCGCGTTCCATCTCCATGACTCGCTCCTTTTGTAACGCTTCCGTTCGATACACCAGCGGGAACGCCATGTTGTTCAGCTCTTCCTTTGGAACGGTGCACCTGGGGCATGGAAAACAGGTCTTGATGCCGGACTTGGTGCCCGCCACTTTGCACTGCTCCGGATAGTCGCCAATGTAAGCGTACGTGAGCGGAAAGACCATACGACGAATGCCGTATGGATCTGTCAGCTCCACGCCACTGCATGCAAGACAATAGAGAATCGATAAACACATTTGCACAGTATCCAACAGTTTAGAAACGTAGACAAAACAACCAAAAGCAGAGAGAGGGAGGGGAGGGGGGGGGGGCTTGGGGGGTAGGATCTTACGTGTTCTGTGCAATCTTCAAATCCGCCATGATAAGATCCAAGGCCTCCTGGAATACTTCAAGGTGCCGCCGCTCCTTGTCCGCGTGCGTGAAGAAGCTCCCGTCATCATCAAGTAGGAGAGCGCATAATCGATGCCCATGGGGTTTCCATCGATTCCCTGGCGCAATGTTGGCTAACGAGATGTACACGGGCCAACCCTTGAGTCCGCCATCAGTCGTGAGAGTTGTTTCGTCCGAGTAGATGATCACTGCAGCGACTGCCTTGCCTGGATCAGTAGCTGGCAGTTTACGGAGTACCTCCCGCCACCAACTCCCCGTCTCAGGACCCTTGTAAATCCGTTTCGCCGGATTGAAGTTCTTGGGAGGGCGCACAACGAAACCATGCGCATTCGCCACGTTCTCGTACAAGCTGGTGACACACGTGAGCGCCGAACGCCGCCACAGGATCACGGGCTTCAGATCTCCCGGCTTTGTGAGTTCCACCTGCTCAAACGGTTCAATGTTGGCCCCTGCCAACTTCGCCTCCTCGTACTTGTCGAAGTCTGCTAGAGACTTGAGCGTTAGCCGGCCTGGGTTGCGCAGAACCTCGACGAGGATGGATATCAACTCCATAATATCCACGCGTGAAAGGCCGGATCCTCCAGCTGCCGTGCGAATGAAACGGTACACCCGAGCATCAATGTCAACCGCTGTAGCATCACACTCCGGGGCAAACTCGTAGCCTGTGGTGTCCTCGTTCAACTCAGCCGTGTCAGGCTGCTCATCAAAGCGGCTCGGCCCTGGCTGCGTTTCAAGGCGTGTGCGCTTGGTGCCTCGTGAAAGAAGACGGTTTGCAGCTGCTCGTAACCTTTCTACTGCTCCCCCCTGGCTAGAATCATCACGCAATCCTTCAGATGCTGCCTCTTCCACCCTATTCTTGTGCTGTCCTTTCCTCATATGCCGTGCTTTCTGATGTGCATACGAGAATGTCGCTACACATTGGGGGTAGAGGTCACACTTGAATGGCCTGTTGTCATCCGCCATACTGCAAAATATACTGGAAGCCTTGCAGGGTTTTTCCTCAATCAAATTTCAGCATTACAGAAGATTCGTACAGCACACCAACTCCAAGCTACTATCAGTGACTCTAACTACAGCCCCTACATGCAGATGCGGCCTGGCAGAGGGGACCCTTCTCAGCAGCCTTCTGCAGATCTGCAGGAGCACACCAAAACACATACAAAACATGCCAGAAGCGTCTTAGACCACAGAACAATGAGGAATAGAAAGTTACCAATACAGAAACCACACAAACAACGGTCACACCGGATTGCAGATTGGGTGTGCAACCATCTAACATTTCCTCACCAGGTTGAAACTGTAGGAGTAGATATTTGGACAACAGCGGATCTCTTCGAAAGCAACCCTGCAGACACGAAACAGTAGTTAGAAATTATTTACATGCATAGACAGTTCAGTCAAAGGGTGCACCTGAACATAATTTACGATTTTCCAAAAACGAGGATGTTAATAAACAGCACGCTAAAGAGGTGATACGAAATGAAGCAATGTTTATGTGGATTTGAAACACAAAGAACACAAAAAAGCGATCAAAGGGTTGTGAATGGAGACAATACAAGTAACAGATGAACAATTCCACCAGGGCCAATTACATACCTGGAGACTAACAGATCGATCGTTGCAGGATACAACACACCACCAGGCCAACAGAAAAAACTAAGTAAGCTGGGAGGGAAACTGTCTGAGAGAGTAAAAATGGTAGACAAGTTTTCCTGAATGACAGAATGGCCAGTTCTGGAAGAGTACCCCCTGGCTGGTTGGTTGGGAAAAGGGTGAGGGAGGGGATGGGGGTAGGGAATTGGGACCTAATATAATAGTTTTGAACCCAGCCAAAGTGTTGTGAGTAGTTCTCAATTCAGTGAAAAACATGATAAACCGTACCCCACCGCACAATTCGGAAATCGCACACGAAGAGAGATCTGGGCAAGGTCGACCAAGGGTACGAGTCTTGTTCCCATTGGTCCAGAACCGAATGCCGCGATTGTCATTCGTAAAAAAATCAGGCCCGTTCTGTGCTGGCAAGGGTCGTTGTCGCTATCACTAGCGACGGGTTGACGGAAGGGGCTACTCGCCAGCTGGAACTTGTCGTGATGCTAGACACGTCAGTCAGTTCCCGCCCCACCTGTACAAGTCGGGTGTACACCCCACCCAGCCCAGGGTTCCGCGTCGTATCCGCTAAAAATTACAGCAGCGCCTCGGCGAACAATCGCGCGAAATGGAGGCGTTGTGCGGAAACACCTGACACGCCCTTTTTGTCTTCGGCGAATGAATTTCAGGTTGCGAACCCACCTCTTCTGTTTCGCGCAGGCAAACTTTGCGTCACCCCTTGTATGCACCAGGACAAACCTTCACCAACCACCTGGGTCCACGCGCAACCAATCCGCATGTGAGCGCCTGGCAGGTGGCTGTCAGGTGTGGGAGGGTCCATCGAGAGTATTTGAAACGGCCAGGATCACCCGATCCTGATCCTCCCTCTACATGTGCCGTAGATTCTAAGGCACATCCCGCAGAAGGGCCAACCGCCTCTAAAGGCAATGCCCTTGTGAGTAAGCTCACTCGGGTGTTTCATTTGGGTATACCAAAATGCTATTCGACTGACTTATAAGTTATAAATAAAGCAGTGCTACAAGTATGCTAAATTTACAGCAGTACCTGCAATGATTATCGCCACTATTATATTCATCAACCAATTCATCACTACTAAACGGTACATTGTATTTGGTCACAAATATATTGTCACAAAAAAAAACATACAACATTACCATGCTTGCCACACGATATGTCACTTCATATAGACAAAGCTATTTCATCTCGCACCAAAATTTACACGTCGGATCCACTTATCGAAGATAAATGGCCTCACAGACCAGCGTGGCTGTGACCAATTTCGACCAACCATATCGTGCAAGCGTGGAGCTGCTTGACTGGCCGAAATATTCTCTGGCACTTCCAAACCTGGGCCCGACCTATTTCTTGCCACCCATGCCTCGGAAACAGGTACGACGCGTGCCAAATGTCGCACTTGCGCTCGGCAAAACGCAAACAAAACGCCTCCGAACCTGCGAAATCGCAAACCACTGGCTAAAACCAATGGTTTGTAAGCGTTAGCGAGTGGTTTTACCCAACTAGATGCTGGCGAATAGCTTTCGAGTCGAAAGCGGGACAAGCAAGTTTGGCGATGATGAGCCCAGCAACGTGCATTGGCCACTGCTTGGTGTCACGGGGAGGGGGATAAGAAGTAAGCCGGCGGTTATAATAATTTAGTTTTGAGAGGCCCGGGGGAAGCGGAGGCGTTGACGAGTCACATGGTGAAAGCATTCTGAACTGAAGGAAAGAAGCTTGTCACACGGTGGGCAAGAAAGCAGTACTTCATTCAATGCTTTGTCATCGCATGACAAGGATAACGAATACACCCTGTTTCGCGCTAGCAGAGCATCTGGTAGCCTCACCTTGTCAGGTTGTGGAACCTCACCACGTTCAGAATGGACAGATCACCACCTGTACAGGCACATTTTGTCCCGATGATGATGACTTCTTAGGTGGCATGTTTGTCATCAGGCCACGGGTTATAGGGTTGGCGAAGTTGTCAGGATTTCCCAAGAGCAGAGGAAATCACGTTACACGAATGTGCAGATTTGACATGGTGACATATGATTGGTGCAACCGATTACCAGACCGCCAAAGAGGACCATAGAAATCCCAATCCACCGTCAACGTACGAATTCCAAGACCCTGCCGCGTCAGCTTGAGCGTGTAAACTGTCACGTTGAAATCGGCGAAATTCCCAATATCATCCGAAATCGATTTGAGAATTGGAAATTGGCGACTCGGGAGGTTTCAAACGCGCCGTCAAATTCCCTCGTGAAACTCAATTCGACATCCCCGAGGTGTGGCAGCACCTCACGCTTTCTTAAACCATGGCCAGAATCCCCACCAGAGCGGCACTCATTGGCGCCGATGCTTACAGCTGGCCATTCATTGGAGGTTTTAGGTGCCAGAACCTGCAGCCAGCCTTCTTGGCACACTTCTGACAGCATTCCACTATCTCGCTGCCGTGCTGCCAAGAGGAGAGACGGGAAAGTACGGGGCCAAGTAAAAACAGAAGCTGCACAGCCTCTCCTCCTTCTCGCGTTCATGCGAACAGCAGCGACCTCTCCACATTCTCGCGTTCTCATGAACTGTAATGATATCTACAAAATTGCGCGGTCCCCAATCTGTCCCAAAACCATTCTGTCCCAGAACCGACACAAATCCGTCCCGAAACTATCTTGAACGACACTTTCGGGACATTTTCGTCTATTGGCGCTTTTACGTTACAGTTGAACCTGTCCCGAAAGTGACTTTTGCTGGAATCTGTCCTGGTCAAGAAGCGAAAGTGTCCTGGAAGGTTTGACCCTCAACGTGATCAGAAGATTCAAGTTCGATACTCGTCGATGTCAGTTCTATTCGCTGGGTGTAAAGATTTGTGTATGGTTGTTGTTCGTCTGGTACCCCTCTATAGCATTTTCGTTACGACCTATAACTACACCAGATCTTCTTGTAATGCTTTAAGAAATAAATCATTCCTAAAACGGAAAATTTAATCAAATCATACAAGTCGAGATATAATTTAGGGTTTCACGTGTAAGTACCTTCAGCTCTTTTTTTCCAGGTTGGCATCACCATATTAACAAAGTAGTTACAGAGTATAGGTTTGTTGGTGCTAAAAATCCACAATTTGTAGGTAAAAATTTTACACTTGGAGCACACGATATAAGTGTGTGCGTTAGTCGAGAATCGAAGCTCGCACCTTACAATTCGTTAGCGCATCGCAGAGGACTGTGCCACATATATCGAATGTTGGTAGTTTCTGTGGAGAATTGAGCGAGAATGAATGAACTATGAGTGAAGTGAGTACAAATAGCAAAACCCTAATTGGGTTGTACCCCCTATGGTATACCCCACTGTAGCCTACACAACAGCATAAGCTACATATATGTTCTGACACACCCCCATAGGCAAAGTGGGGGAGAACAAGGGGTCACAAGACCAGTCAAGCAAAGCAAAGCAAAGCTCAGGGTGGATCACAAAGTCACCACACAGTCCGAGCACAAGAGCAAGGCCACAAGGCCAGTTCACATGCAGGAGTACACACATATATATATAAAGCTAGACAAGCAAGAGCAGGTATATATATGTGACAGTACAAGTAAAGTCAAGAGTAGAGCAAGTGAGGCAAGACAGGCACAAGACCCAGCTGGGTGCAGAAGCGCTGATGGTCACAAGGCGCGAGTGCCTTGGTGAACACATCAGCAGTGTTGGCCTCAGAGGCCACGTACGCAAGCCGCAACTGTCCACGCTGCTGTAGCTCACGAGCAAGGAAGTAGCGAAGAGCAATGTGCTTCGTTCTGTGCTCCAGACGCTGCTCTCGACACAAGGCCAGCATGGCCTTGTTGTCTACGTACAGCACTGGAGGAGAACGAGGCGGCTCTCCAAGGTCAGTCAGCAATTAGGTGACCCAGCGAAGCTCCTGTGCAGCCATGGCCCCTGCGTAGATCTCAGCCTCACAACTCGAGCTGAGAACCGAAGACGAGCGAGTAGCCCGCCACGAGACAGAGCCGGAGCCAAGGTTGAAGGTGTAACCCTGTGACGACCGCTGCGTAGCCTGGTCGTCAGCCCAAGAAGCGTCCGCGTGACCTGTAAGTACCACTGGACTCCGCCCTCCAAGCACTAGCCCCATGCCCGACGTACTGCACAGGTAGCGCAATACCCTCTTCGCTGCAGCCATGTGCTCTGGTCGGTGTCTCCTAGGAGCAACATAGCGTGCAAGAATGCTAAGAGGGTATGCAAGGTCAGGTCGTGTGCAGGTCATCAGGTACATGAGGCAGCCAACAAGCTCTGGGTACGGGCCACTCGACTCTACGGACTCATCCGAAGGCAGAGATGAGAGCGAGTAGCGAGTAGACAGAGGAGTGGCCTGAGGCGAGGAGTACGTGAAGCCGAAGCGCTAAAGGACCTGCTGCACCATGTGTGACTGAGTCAAGGTAATGGTGCGGCGTGCTCTGTCCCGAGTGATCTGCAAGCCAAGGTAGCTGCGCAGTTCACCCAGGTCTGTGCACGTGTGTCTCTTCAGCAGCTCAGACTTCACGTAGGCGAGTCCAGCAGTGTCCGCTGTGGCAAAGACCAAGTCGTCGACGTACACGAGGATGTAGAACGGCGGCAGTGAAGTGTCGGTGCGCAGAAACAGCGACGGGTCAGCAGTAGAAGGAGCAAACCCAAGGGCCGCAAGCGTAGTCCTCAGTGTGTCGTGCCACTCACGCGGTGCCTGGCGGAGACCGTAGACTGGCCGTCGGAGGCTCCACTGGGTGCCAGGAGGGAAAGTCCCAGTGAAGCCAGGTGGACGGCGAAGCCAGATCTCCTCGTGCAAGCTACCCTGCAAGAACGCAGTGCTGAAGTCGAGAGTGTGAAGCTCGTAGTCGCGCTGAGCGGCTATGTGCAGCAGCACCCGAAGAGTGGTCATCTTCGGGGTGGGAGAGAAGGTCTGAAAGTAGTCAACTCCCTGCCGCTGACTGAAGCCACGAGCGACGTACCGTGCCTTGAAGACAAGTGGAGAGCCCGGCGGCCGCTTCACCCTGAAGATCCACATGCCACTGACGATGTTCGCCCCAGGAGGGGGAACCGCGTCAACGTAGGTGCCTGTGGACTTCCAGGAAGCCATCTCTGCATCCATAGCTGCCTGCCACTGAGAGGAGTAGGGACCCTCTACGGCCTCCGCGTAAGAACGCGGAGGCGGGATGTCTAGTGCATCCGGGTCTCCCTCAGGGGCAAGCAGTACAGACGCGAGATGAGGTGAAGCAGCCGCTAGACACTGTAACTCCTCCTGCCTGTCCTCTAGGACGTCCGTGCCAAGAGCACACTCACCCCCGACGGACGGAGGACAGACAGACGCAGACTCAGCAACAAGACTAGCAGCGTAGTCGAGGCGACAGCGAGCAGCAAAGTCGACGAGCTCAGCGACAAGAGCAGACGCAGCAGCGGACTCAAAAGAGGGGTCAGTGACGACAGTAGCAAGCAGACGCGTGACAGTAGGACTGGCAGCACGAAGGGAGTCCGACTCTGGGTCGGTAAGCACAGGAAGGGAGGACTCAGGAGGAGAAGGCAAAAGGGCACGCAGAGGAGCAGTGGACGGACGCAGAGACATCCAGTGCGTGCCAGGGACAGGAGGAGGACGCGGACGCGAACCACGACCACTAGCGCGGGCAGCACGAACAGGTGACGCGGGACGAGACGCAGGCTCACGACGCTCAGCAAGACCTCCAGTAGGACCAATGTAAGGAGAGGGAGCAGGCAGTGGGGAGGTAGGCTCCAACAGTGACTGCGACTGGACAGGCTGTGGACACTCTACCGGAGGAGAAAGACCAAGAACCTGCTGCAGAAGCGGAACGAAGTACGGCCGAGGCCGCGCGGCACCTCCATACTCAGCAGGGACAGCACCAACACCCTCAGCGGCAGCACCAGCGCCACCAACACCTCCAGCGGCAGGACCTCCAGCAGCACCAGCAGCAGTACCACCGTCAGGACAGACAGCAGCAGACTCAGCACCAACGCCCTCAGCAGCCCCAGCTCCAGTAGGACCCGCAGGCGTAGCACCTCCGGGACCGGCGGCACCAGTACCCTCGACGGTCGAAGAAGCTCCAGCTCCAGCAGTACGCCTCCAGCGGCGAGCAAACCACTCGCCAGCTCCTATGGAAAGAGGGGCTCCCGCCGAGACGCAGCACCAGGAGAAACCCCAGGCTCAGCGGCTCCAGACGTAGCACCCCCAGGCTCAGCAACCCCAGACTCAGCACCCCCAGGCTCAGCAGCTCCAGACTCAGCACCCCCAGGCTCAGCAGCTCCAGCTCCAGTAGGACCCGCAGGCCCAGCAGCTCCGGGACCGGCAGCACCAGCACCCTCAGCAGTCGAAGGAGCTCCAGCTCCAGCAGCACGCCTCCAGCGGCGAGCAAACCACTCGCGCAGCTCCTGTGGAGAGAGCGGCTCCCGCCGAGACGGAGCAACCGGCGAGCCCCCAGGTCCAGCAGTCGCAGGCTCCGCACCTCCAGGCTCAGCACCCCCAGGCTCAGCAGCTCCTGACGTAGCACCTCCCGGCTCAGCACCCCCAGCAGCAGCACCCCCAAGCTCAGCACCCCCCGGCCTCGCACCCCCAGGCTCAGCACCCCCAGCAGCAGCACCCCCAAGCTCAGCACCCGCAGGCGTAGCACCCCCAGACTCTGCACCCGCAGCAGGACCAGACTCAGCAGCAACCTCGACTGGCTCGACTGTGTCTACCTGGGACACACCTGAAGGGTCAGGAACCTGAGGGGGGAGGGGGTCTACCGGGGGGGGAACTGGCACCAGGAAGTCCGGTGGTGGGGGGAGGGAAGGAGTACGGTAGGGGAAGAGGCGGTAGAAGGGGACTGACTCGTCGAACGTGACGTCTTGGGAGGACAGAACACGACGAGAGGAGGGGTGGTAGAACTGTTACCCTGGAGCGTCAGGGGGGAAGCCAAGGAAGACACAGGGAGCAGCACGGGGGGACAGCTTGTCCGCAGACAAGTCGCGGATAAACGCCCGAGATCCCCAGACACGGAACGCAGACGCATCGCCGACCTTCCCCGTCCACAGTAACACTGGGGACATATCGGGCCGAGAGACCCTGGGGTGAAGGTTGAGCTGATGCGCCGCGTACCGAACCGCAAACTGCCACAGAAAATGGGGGGCAGCCGCATGCATTATGGACGTACGAGCGACATCTATGACCATGCCAATGCGGCGCTCGGCAATCCCATTTTGCTGTGGAGAGTCCGGAAGCGTAAAGGTCTGGCGGATCCCCTGTGCACGACAGTAGTCTCGCAGAAGGCGAGAGGAGAACTCCCCACCTCGGTCAGAGTGCAGACGCAGAACAGGAAAGTCCGAGCCGAAGCTCCTCCTGAGCTGGAGACGAGCCTCGCAGATCCAGTCGATCAGCACCTCAGTGACAGCACCCTTGCTGCGCAAGGGGAAGACTGTGGTGTAACGCGAGTAGTCGTCAACCACCAACAGGAAGTAGCGCTTGTGACCCTGCCCACGGACGGGGGCCGGGCCCCACACGTCCATGTGAAGTGTCTGCAGAGGAGCCTCTGTCGGGGGAAACTGGGAGGAGTGAGGAGCAGCCCTGAGGCGCCCCTCGACACAGGGGACACAGGAAGGTCCTGGTCCCGAAGGAAGGGGAGGGAGAGACTGGGGAAGACCAGAGACAAGGACACGGGAAGCCATGCCCCAAAGATGGGGCAAGGAGGGGTGGCCAAGACGGTGGTGCCACAGGAGAGTCTCGTGAGACAAGAGGCGACACGAGCAGGGGGCAGACTCAGGATCAGACCTGGACGCAGCAGCAAACACCTGACCTGACGCTGCTACCTGACCGGACGCAGGGACAGGAGGAGACTCAGTGGTCAGGGTGTAGAGGCTCGACCCCGGCCGACGCGAGAACGTGGCCAGGTGCCGGCCTGTGCGTGCGTCCGTGCAGTGGGTCACCCGCTGACTCGCAGGAGTGAACTGGTGAACCCCCGCATCCTGCAGGTCTGCACCACTCACCAAGTTCGTCGAGAACGAGGGGAGGTACAGGCCAGACAGGGTGCCCGAGGGGGCAGCCGGACACGGGAGGACAGTGGAAAAGTGAGCGAGGACAGGACCCCCAGAGGGGTCAGCCAGGGAGACTGCAACAGGCCGACCAAGCGGCGTGAGTGTGGTGCGGTCCCGAAAGAAGGAGCGAGAAGCCCCAGAGTCAAGTGTAAAGGTGAGGGAGGCCGAAGCCAACGTGGTACCTGAGAGCGCAGCCTCACCCGCACCTGAGGAAGCAGACTCACTAGCACCTAGAGCAGCAGCCGCACGTGTACCTGGAGCAGGAGACTCACTAGCACCCAGAGCAGCAGCAGCCTCACCAGTAGCTAGAGCAGCAGGTCCTATACCCGGGTCAGGCGGTACGCACAGGTGACCGGCACGGTCAGCACTAGTAGGCAATGCATACATGGCAGTGAGAATAGCATCATAGTCAAGAGCAAATATATCTACCCTCTGCCTAAGCAACTCCACCCAGTCGGGGAGCTCAGCCTCGTCGCCAAACACGGTACGCCAGGCGTCGCTCAGACGGGCGAAGGAGCGGGACTGTGTATGACTAGGTGTCCCACAAGGCTGACCAGTCCGAGCACCAGTGAGAATCACGTAAGAGCAGCGAACAGAACTGAGAGACCCTCCACTCTGAGCGTACCACTCACGAAGCTGCTGAGGCGTGAGAGACGCGCGGGGGGGTCGCGGGAGCTGCATCTGGCCGCCACCAGTAGTAGAAGCAGCAAGAGTGGTAGCAGTAGTAGCGCCACCACCCCTACAGCCCCAACCAGCGTACCACTCACGCAGCTGCTGGGGCGTGAGGGACTCACGCAGACGTCGATGGGGCCGCATCTGGCTCCACCAGTAGAGGCAAGAGCAGGAGTAGCAGCAGTAAGGCAGGCAGCCAGGCAAGCCAAAAAGGGAGGCAGGCAGGCAAGCAGGCGACGCGTAGCGTGCTAGCAGGGCAGGGGCTCACCAGTGGTGGGTAGAGTAGGCTCGGCGACTCAGAGGCTCGGCAGCACGGCGGCTCTGCGGCTCGGGCGACTCGGGCGGCTTGGCGGCAGGGCGGCTCGGCAGCAACTGCAGCTCGGCAGCTCGGCGACCCGGCGGCGCGGCTGTAGGGCGGCTCGGCTGCTGGGAGGCTCGGGTGTAGAGCGGCTCGGCGGCAGGGCGGCTCGGCTGCTGGGAGGCTCGGGTGTAGAGCGGCTCGGCGGCGAGGCGGCTCGGCAACAGGGCGGCTCGAGACGAAGGAGGAGGAGAAGCAGGGGAGACCACACACCTGCCACCGCAAGCGGCCCCCTCAGGTCGCCTCGACAGGCGACGGGAAAGGGGGGGGGGGGGGGGGGGGGGAGGCGGCTCGGGCGGCTTGGGCGGCTCAGGCAGCTCGGGCAGCTCGGGCAGTCAGCGGCACAGGCGGCTCGGGCGGCTCGGCTCCTCAGCTGCGCAGACGGCTCGGGCGGCTCAGGCTGCACGGCGGCTAACGGGCGGCGTGGGGGGCCAGGACAGCGGCGTGCAGCAGGGACGGGCGGCGCACGGGCGGTGTGAGGCCGGGACGGGGGCGCGCGGGCGGCTAGGGGCCGAGACGGGCGCGCGCGGGTGGCTAGGGGCCGGGACGGGCGGCGCGCGGGCGGCTAGGGGCCTGAACGGGCGGCGCGCGAGCGGCTAGGGGCCGGGACGGGCGGCGCGCGGGCGGCTAGGGGCCTGAACGGGCGGCGCGCGAGCGGCTAGGGGCCGGTACGGGCGGCGCGCGGGCGGCTAGGGGCCTGAACGGGCGGCGCGCGAGCGGCTAGGGGCCGGGACGGGCGGCGCGCGGGCGGCTAGGGGCCGGAACGGGCGGCGCGCGAGCGGCTAGGGGCCGGTACGGGCGGCGCGCGGGCGGCTAGGGGCCTAAACGGGCGGCGCGCGAGCGGCTAGGGGCCGGGACGGGCGGCGCACGGGCGGCTAGGGGCCTGAACGGGCGGCGCGCGAGCGGCTAGGGGCCGGGACGGGCGGCGCGCGGGCGGCTAGGGGCCTGAACGGGCGGCGCGCGAGCGGCTAGGGGCCGGGACGAGCGGCGCGCGGGCGGCTAAGGGCCGGGACGGGCGGCGCGCGGGCGGCTAGGGGCCTGAACAGGCGGCGCGCGGGCGGCTAGGGGCCGGGACAGGCGGCGCGCGGGCGGCTAGGGGCCTGCAGGGCAGGCCGAAAGAGTGAGAGCGAGGGCCCGGAGCGGGCTCCGGGCAGAAAAAAAAGTTTAAAAGTGGTGGGCCCTAAGCACAGTTCCCACGGGGGAACCTACTCGATACCATGTGGAGAATAGAGCGAGAATGAATGAACTATGAGTGAAGTGAGTACAAATAGCAAAACCCTAATTGGGTTGTACCCCCTATGGTATACCCCACTGTAGCTTACACAACAGCTACATATATGTTCTGACAGTTTCTAGCACAAACAAAACCTAATTTGAGCTCTACAGTACCTTCGTTCATGTTGTACCCTTATGGAATGTTTTCATTACGAAATATAAGTACACCACAATGTTGGTGGTAATCATAATCCCACAATATTTTCATTACCAGTAGTTGTTTGTTACAAAATCTGGCACTCAAAACAAGTACAACAAAACAAAATAGTAATTTATTTCGTCACGAAGATTTCAACGGGAATCGAGCTCCAGACCTTCGGGAATAGTAGAATATACGTCCCTGCGCTGAGTACTCACGGAGGTTACTTTTCGCGCAATATAATTATAATTTACATTTCGACTTGAACAAATCAGCTCAATCCACCAAACCAAAATTTCGCGCCACGTGTCTCGAAAGGAAAAACGTGGCACCTGCCAGCAGTGCCGAAATCGTCCACGTGCACTAAACAAATTCGCGTCACTGCCAAACAGGGCCCACGTTATCAGGGCAAAACATCCTGATTACCCTGAATTCAGGATGCCGTTTTGTATTTACCCTGCTATTTCAGAATAATGGCAATTTTCACCCTGAGATCACAGGATGTCTTTATATGAAGTGCCCTGTACATTCAGGATGGCCGTAGTGTTTCCCCCTGTAACGTCAGGATGAATACCGAGGCCTACCCTGACGCGTTTTTTGGGGGGGGGGGGGGCTGGCGCGGTACGGGGAGTTTTTTCTCCATTGAATTTTCTCCCCGTGTATGTTTCCCGCCTTCGCATGATGTCTTTGAGTTCCGATCCCCCGCAAGGCACTAGCCAAGCCCTAACCCATCAGACTGGAAACAAGTTGGGCAACAAGGCAACTCCTCGTGTGTCTCTCTCTCGACTTCGTTGAGCACTCCATGATCCATCCAACCAACACCCTACCAGCGTTGCCACTAGAGTAGCAGAAGTGAAGCTAGCCTGGCTCAGTAGGACTAGTGATGGCTAACGAGCACGATGGCGCGACGCCAGTATCACGAGGTCTAACCGGATTGGACTTCCTGCGTCCTGTTCAGACTGTGTCCACATTACCAACACCCTCAGCTGCAGCTATATCATCTCGAACTCCCGCATTCACAGCCGACCGTGCTAATACGAACGACCCCAGCGTTGTACCACCTGGTGCGACACGCATGGGCCCTGCCGCTATTGCTAAATTAAGAGCGACCAAGCACAAACAGTCGCGCTTGTCGTTCTCTCGCGAAAGTCCTACGGAACCAACCGTACGTATCCGCTTAGAGCCAGCTCTTCCAGGACCATCGGCCGTTCCTGCAGCATCTTCAGCTACAGAGGAACTTCGCGATGAGGCAGAGGATAAATACCAGGAGGCGCTTACGAAGTACAAACGGGAATGGTCAAGTGATTTCCCGTGGCTCGTGCTTTGTCAAACTTCATTCGGTTTCCCATCAGTGAGGTGCAGCTTGTGTATCAAGCACGCAGGACACGGCACAAACTACGGCGCTGCTGGCGAAGGAGCTGTCGACGTCCAAACCCAGGCGTTCCGCACGCATCAAAGCTCCAGGAAGCACAAACGGTCCGTCAAGCGTCAGGCCCAGGCGGAGCAGGCGGCGAAGAAGCAGCAGCGTATCGTCGACTGTCCAAAGGCCGGAGACATCCAGCGCGTAAGGGTCATCGCTCTGCTGGAGACCCTGCTGTTCGTCTGCAAATGTGACGCACCGATCGAAATGTGGGTTCAATTCGTGCGGCACCTTGCAGAGCGACAGACACCAGGCTTCCCAAAGAATGGCTACGGTGCTTACTACACAAGGTGAGCTGTTGCTCTGCACATGCTGCTAAACCCGAGAACCGTTGTACGGAGGTTGTGCACAACCTGTTCTATGTTGCTAACCCTATGTACATCTTTCCCGTTTGATGCAGATACGGGTTCGCAGAGCTCATCGCAAGCACTGCAGCATATATCCGTGCTCGTCAGCAAGTCTGGTTGCAGTCTAGTCCATTCATTGGAGTTACCTGTGACGAGAGTACAGATCGGGTGCATGGCAAACACCAGATCGTGTTTGCCACATTTCTCCGTGACTCTCGGCCAGTCACTGAGTTCATTGGTCTTTTGACGGTGGAGAAAGCCGATGGCGCTTCGCTTCTTTCCCTGCTGCTGACCCTACTTGACTCTCTTGGAATTGATACGAGCAGGGTGGCCGGGATTAGCACGGATGGCGCAGGTGCGATGATGGGTAGCACAAACGGCCTGGTGGCTCGGCTGCGTGTAAGGGTCCCGCACCTCTTCTCCAGCCATTGTGTTGCGCATCGGTGTGTAATACTACTGATTGCCAGCGTGTGTTGTTTCTACCTACCCATCACGTTGTGCAGATAGTAGAAGGCTGGCAGGAGCTCATATGATCCATAGCTCATGCCATTCCTCACCCTTTCTATCTCGCCCATACTTTCCTGTCTCCCCCCCTTCTCTCGTGCCCACACCGTGTCGTGCAGAGAGGCCCTGGCAGCCAAGGACGCCGCCACTGCAGTCCCTGAGCTGGGCTTGATCGACTATGTCCTAAAGGAACTCGCGGAGTACCTGGGAAGGTCGCATCCTTCCCACAATGAGTTTCAGGAGCTGCAGGAGGTGTTCTGCAAGACTAACCTTGAGCTGCAGGGAATTCACTCAGTTCGTTGGCTGAGCCGCGGCGATGCCATCACGCGCTTGGTGCGTGTTCTCCCTGCCGTCATCGTGCTCCTGTGGGAGTGGGACGACGAGTGGTACCACATTGTGACTTCAGTGAAGTTCAATGTGTACCTTTACTACCTCGCCGACATGCTCAACCTCCTCAACACCCTCAACCTTGAGTTTCAGAGGCGGGAGGTGAGTACCCTACTGTAAGCCCGAGACCCTAGTCTGTGCTGGTTGGACGGTCCTTGTTAAATCTGCACCTTGTCATGTGGCAGGTCGACATGACATCGGTGCAGTCGACCGTGCGCCGCACACTGATAACCATCCGAACGCGCTACATCGAGTGCGGCGATGACTTCGGTGGCGGCCCACAGCTACACCTTGGGGCCTTCCTAGCCAGGCTCAGTAAGTCTCCGAAAGTCACTGTGGTAGGCGTGGACAAGGAGGGGGAGAAGCGGGAACATAGTTTTGAGCTGCACGAGGAGGAATTGACGGGCTACAGCAAGACAGCTGACGACTTGCAGACGTGCCTCGACGTCTGCCGCCGCCACGCCAATTCGACGCTCACCCACCTCCAAAAGAGGCTGGGGGATCTCGACAGCCTGAACGGTGTCCGGCTGTTTATGCCAGACACGTACCCCGAAGACAAGGAGGCACGCGCTGAGGAGTGCCGCGAGCACTTGGAGACCCTCGTCGCCCTGTTCCATGCCCGCGAGCGATCAGACATTCTCCCAGGTAAGCATTTGTGTTCTGCTCCTACCTGTTATACTGCTCCTGCCCGATCTGCACTACTGTTCTCCTACCCCACAGTCTCCCACAATCTGCCAAGTTCTCTCCTTGCTATGTACATTTCCACCTCTCTGACTTGTTCTGCCCCTGCTCTGTCACTGTTATGTGTGTTGTGTTATGCTTGGCATGGCAGGAGTGGACAAGCGAGCTGCCAAGAAGGAACTGAGGACATTTGTCCCTGTTCTGGCTGGCGCTCCCAAAGGCGAGCGCACATTTCAACGCGGACTGGCGGCCATGCTGAGAACGAAGGACTGGGAGCGGAGCTACCCCAACCTCGTCCGCCTCTGGACGGCGGTGGCTGTCCTGCCGCTCAGCACCGTCGAGTGTGAGCGCGGCTTTAGCCGCCAGAACGTGATTAAGTCCTGGCAGAGGACCAGCCTCTGTGATGCCAGGCTCAGTGACTTGATGTGCCTGAGCCTAACTCAGTATGACATGGAATGGGGTAAAGTGGTGGATTTGTGGCGCAGCAGCAAGAAGAGGAGGCCTACTAAGAGAAGGGAGCAGCAGAGGAAGGCGGGGAAGGGGAACGGGGGGGAGGACGGACAAGAAGCAGATACTGAACATGGCAGTGGCAGCAGCAGCGACAGTGGGTTTGGTAGCAGCAGCGAAGATGATGATGATGAGGAGGAGGGCTAGGAGAGGTGGTGCAGGAGTTAATTGCCTAGTAAAACACCAACTGTATGTGCGCTGCAGTGCTGCGGCTGCTCTGCTATGCTAAACAGAACAGAGTCTACCCTGCCCTGGTGTGTTTGTGCTAAAATCGGAACCCTGAATGCTACTAATTTTGCCCTGACACGTCAGGATTATTTTCTCCAAAAGCCCTGACCAATCAGGAAGGCTCAGAAGATTTGCCCTGAGAAATCAGGGCATTTTTTTGGATTCTAGAAAAGTGCCCTGAGGGCTCAGGGTGCCCCAAAACCTAGCACGGGCCCTGCTGCCAAAGGCCCACCACTGAACTAAAATATTCAACCACCTGTGAGGTCCACTTCATGGTGTAAACCCCATCTCGTTCACCGCTACGAAACTACTATAACCCATCCATACCGTAAAGCAATCCAAACTTGTTGCTAGAAGAAGGCGTTTTTCTCTCGTCCCTTTTTGTTCTTTCACTTAGTTATTTGTTGCTCTGCTCTTGTGTCTCCCAGTAACTAGGCTCGACTTGTTAATTCTGTTCAACACTTCA
Organism: Closterium sp. NIES-65; assembly: GCA_948144175.1. Lineage (NCBI taxonomy): Eukaryota > Viridiplantae > Streptophyta > Zygnematophyceae > Desmidiales > Closteriaceae > Closterium > Closterium sp. NIES-65. The sequence goes on along the minus strand of CANXME010001696.1, from coordinate 675,864 downwards.
AGTAACATTTACTCCCTTAAATCACTATATTACCCGGCAGTCCTCGTTTGTCATTAATTACGCTCTTGTTCAAACTCGTCTTTCGTAACTAGAACCATGATTTTGACGATTATTTGTTTAGTTCCTTGAGGTCTTTCTCATCTCGCGTCACTGCTTACGTCCCTTACTATGTTACCGCGTCACATTTCAAACTGGCTTTCCCCTCCGTTTTTCTTTTTCCCCGTGGCATTGAATCAGGATAGCAAGTGACATCTTCTCAATGACGTTAAAAGGGAATCATGGCGTTTCGTACAATTCAACACGGTGAATCATCTACTTCGCTTGTACGTTTTCTTGCAATTTCATTTTCTTGAACTTCGTTATTTTTATTGTGAACAAAAATGTCTGGTGTGTCAACGTTGTTGTTTGATTGTAAGATCTGTCTGAACAGAATTTTCTAAAAGGAGATGTCAATGATTTCGGCGACGGTAAGTTTTTTCATTCTCTCCTGGAGCTTTGTTTTCTAACCTCAATGACTAACAAATGATGTTTTCCAGAATACTATATGCCTATTTGTCAGAATATTATTCTTATGTTCTAGCCTGTAGTGGGGTGCTCTATAGCGAGTACAACCCTTCTAGGGTTTGCTATTTGTATCCCCATTTCTGCTAGTTCATTCCTCTTTCTTTCTTCAAATTTTGTCACTATTATACGGTTCAATATGTCATAATTGGATCACTTCATTATTGTTATTGTCTTCTAACAACTTCGTCGGTTCAAGGGTAATATTGATTACTTGATGTCTGCACAACATTTATTATGACTCAATTGAAGCCACTACTTAGATGTTGCGGTGTTTTTGTGTATGCCAGATAATTGTCAGAATGTTATTCTTCCTGCCGTGCGCTCGGGGCGCGCGGCGGTTTTCCCGTCTGTCGAAGCGCCCTCGGGGGGGCCTGCGCGCTGCCCTCCCCGCTGCTCGTCGCGACGCCCGTGCGGGACCCGCGCGGCGTCGCCCTGCTCGTCGCGACGTCCGTGCGGGACCCGCGGGGCGTCGCCCCTGCTCGTCGCGACGTCCGTGCGGGACCCGCGCGGCGCCGCCCTACTTGTCGCGACGTCCGTGCGGGACCCGAGGGGCGTCGCCCCTGCTCGTCGCGGCGTCCGTGCAGGACCCGCGGGGCGCCGTCAGAGCCAGCAGCAACCGCCGCCAGAGCCTACAGCAGCGGCCGCCACCACCCAGCAGCAGCAGCCGCCGCCAGGCCTGCAGCAGCTGCCGCCACCGCGCCTGCAGCAGCAGCTGCCGCCGCTCTGCAGCAGCAGCCGCCGCTCTACCAGCAGCAGCAGCCGCCGCCGCTCTGCAGCAGCAGCCGCCGCCGCCCAGCAGCAGCAGCTGCCGCCAGAGCCTGCAGCAGCAGCCCCTGGAGCCGCCACTGCAGCAGCAGCCCCAGGAGCAGCCGCCCCAACGGCAGCAGCCCCTGCAACGGCCACCCCTGCAGCAGCAGCCCCTGGAGCCGCCACTGCAGCAGCAGCCCATGGAGCAGCCGCCCCAGCAGCAGCCGCCCCAGCAGCAGCCGCCCCAGCAGCAGCAGCCCCTGGAGCCGCCACTGCAGCAGCAGCCCCAGGTGCAGCCGCCCCAGCAGACGCCGCCCCTGGACCCGGTATGCCCTGTGCTGCCTGCTGCCTGTGCTGCCCGTGCCTGTGCTGCCCGTGCCTGTGCTGCCTCTGCCTATTGCTGCCCGTGCCTGTGCTGCCCTGTGCTGCCTGTGCCTGTTGCTGCCTGTGCTTGTTGCTGCCCGTGCCTGTGCTGCCCTGTGCTGCCCGTGCCTGTGCTGCCCGTGCCTGTGCTGCCCGTGCGTGTGCTGCCCGTGCCTGTGCTGCCCGTGCCTGTGCTGCCCGTGCCTGTGCTGCCCGTGCCTGTGCTGCCCGTTGCCTGTGCTGCCCGTGCCTGCGCTGCCTGTGCCTGTGCTGGCCGTGCCTGTGCTGCCCGTGCCTGTGCTGCCCGTTGCCTGTGCTGCCCGTGCCTGCGCTGCCCGTGCCTGTGCTGCCCGTGCCTGTGCTGCCCGTGCCTGTGCTGCCCGTGCCTGTGCTGCCCGTGCCTGTGCTGCCCGTTGCCTGCGCTGCCCGTGCCTGTGCTGCCCGTGCCTGTGCTGCCCGTGCCTGTGCTGCCCGTGCCTGTGCTACCCGTGCCTGTGCTGCCCGTGCCTGTGCTGCCCGTGCCTGTGCTGCCCGTGCCTGTGCTGCCCGTTGCCTGTGCTGCCCGTACCTGCGCTGCCCGTGCCTGTGCTGGCCGTGCCTGTGCTGCCCGTGCCTGTGCTGCCCGTTGCCTGTGCTGCCCGTGCCTGCGCTGCCCGTGCCTGTGCTGCCCGTGCCTGTGCTGCCCGTGCCTGTGCTGCCCGTGCCTGTGCTGCCCGTGCCTGTGCTGCCCGTTGCCTGTGCTGCCCGTGCCTGTGCTGCCCGTGCCTGTGCTGCCCGTGCCTGTGCTGCCCGTGCCAGTTGCTGCCCGTGCCTGTGCTGCCCGTGCCTGTTGCTGCTCGTGCCTCGTGCTCGCGCCCTCGTGCGCTCTGCTACTGTCTGCGCCCCTGTTTCCGGGTATGGGGGTGTCTGGTGTGTAGTCCTCCCTTTCCTCCTCCTCCTTCGTCTCCCACTGCTGCAGCTGTCGCTGAGGGGGGTGGTTGTGTGGGAGACTGGGGTTTAGGGTTTAAGGGGCGTGCGTGGGAGTGGAGCTAGCGGTGTAGCAGCGGGTGTGTGTCAGGGGGGTGGGACTGTTTGGGGAAGCTGCATGGAAGTTGCCGTACTGTAGTCCGCAGCACCTGTAGTCCGGGGCGCTGTCCCGGTAGCCCAGTGAGCTAGACTTCTACGCCAGCCGCCTGTGGGTCCGTTGCCCGTCCGCCGCTATTTGAGCCGCGGGGCCTGTTACTCCTGTAGTCCGGGCGCTGTCCGGTAGCCGCTGTGCCAGTCTGCCTCCTGTTGCCCGTGTGTCTGCAGCTTCAGCCGTCGCCTCCTATCTCCTCTCCCCTCACTCTCTCACCTCCTCCTCACTTGCCCGTTGTGACTACCACCAGCTTTGCTCATAATTCTTAACTTTAAACTATTGTTTCTTTAACTTGTGCTCAGAATGTGTGGTGACATTGTGATCCACCCTGAGCTTGTACTGCTTTGCCTGCTCTGCTGATTACACCCCACTTTGGCTATGGGGGTGTGTCAGAATGTTATTTGTCTAGCCTGCAGTGGGGTGCTCAATACTGAGTACAACCCCTTAGGGTTTTCTATTTGTGTGTCCTGCTGCTTGCTAGTCCACCATTCCTTCCTTCCAATTCTCCTCCCCAAACCCTAAGTCCTAGTTCTAAAGCACCTTGCCTACCTCCTAGTGTGGGCCTAGGCTACTAAGCCTAGGCCCCACCTCCTACTATTTTAACAATAATATATTTGAGCCTTATGGATTTGGAAGTTGTAGCAATTTGTATACATCATGGTGCAAGAATTATGCAATTAGCGTTTCTAGTGTTTTCTTTGTATAAACATTGCATTAATGTTCTGTTTTAAATACAATGGGGCTTTAAGGCCAAACGCAAGAGAGCCAGTTGCAATGCAAGCTAACCCCAGAGAGTCCTCAATGCTAAGGGAAGAGAGGTCTCGAATGTGTCCCAAAAGTGTCTCGAAAGACACTTTCGGGGCAGTTGGGCGATCCACTTTCAGGACATTTCACTTAGTCTCGAAAGTGTCTTTCGAGACACTTTTCAACCTGTCCCGAAAGTATTCGAAAAGAATCTTTTGGGACAGTTTCGGGACACTACATTTTGGTGATGGATGCGCCGCCGTGCGGCCCTTGCTCAAAGACAACGGAGAAAACGCAGCCATGCGATATTGGCGGTAGGACAATAAATGACGGAATGCACGACGGAGGGCGGACTGGGGTTGAATGAATAATTACCCCGCTTGTCTCCAAGGAGCCTACGACAGTTGCGGCTGCAGGGTCGAGAACGTAGCGCTCATAGTTGTAGTTCTCGAGAATGTTTTGCGGTCCCAACGCCCTCGTGTCGGTTAATTTGTTGATGTAGTACCCCAGCTTCAGCTTGTTGCATTTCTTGTAGCATCCGCGGGGTTGTGTCAAGGGGCCGTGCGGCTTGTCCTCGTCAGGATGCGGTGCGACAGTCGGAGAAGGTGCTCCCAGTAGCACCGCGGCAAACAAAATCAGTAGCCACGATGTCGCTCCCGCGGCTCTTCTGCCAGTGGCGAGACACCCCGAAGAGCCGCGTGTTTTCATCTTATACTTGAGACTCGGAACAAGGAAGCGCTGGATGCGGAACAGAATGGCAAAAGTAAGTCGCTTGGATTCAAGTCTGGTGAACTACTACTCTTCAGCAAGAAGTACCTTTATGGGATGGCGGGGTGTCTGATTCAAATCAAGAAAGCAAGAAAATTGACTTGAGCATCACCGCACCGCGGATTCGCGAATCGGGTCGAATCACGGTTGTTCGTTCGATCTCTGAGAAAATTGCCAGAGCAGTGGTGTGCGTGACTTGGGAGAAGGCAAATCACTGTCATTAGAAGCCACGTAAGATCAAATTAGCTTGACTTCGCGGTCCATGACAAAAGTCATGCGAATTCTTCCACTGGGAAGGACCAGTCAAGGGCTTGACTTGGCAATTGCAATGTCCCTCCAAGAGTGTCATGTTAATCAAGAGGCAACTTTTCAGATGTGTATAACGAATACCCTATATTCAAGGGGTTGGCGGAGCAGCCTGTAGATTCCTTTCAGGGTACTCTATACTCTGCCAAGCAGACACCATTTCGGATCATTGTTATCCATTTCCCCTACATAGCGAGCCAACTTTGGGAATGACAAGAGTCCAACGTTGTGTAGGCCGCGCTAGACCGAGGTCTGTGAAATGCCCCAAATTGACCCTCTATTCGTATTTGCACTGCCGCCTTCCACGGGGGGTATCGCGGATTCGACAGGGGGAAACTGAGAATGAAAAACAGGTGGAACTGAAGATATGGTGAGTATCTGCAATCAAGCAGGCGAATGCGCCTTTACAAGTGACGACGAGTGTGACAGTGACGACAGAAGCAGGTGTTAATGAAGTTCACGACGAGATGTATACGTACACCCTCATTCTCAGTCATATCACCGGCAGAAGCAGTGGCTACAGTGTTTGGACGTAGCGGGCTGGTGAGATAACTCGGTTGCGGGCCCAGTCGCACGAGCCGACGAAACCAGACTTGGGCCGTAAAATTCCGTTAACGCTGAATAACTGTCTTAACCGTTTAGAAAACAGCAGTAACATTTTAGAACGTATAGAACCTTGACTAAACGCCCTGGGTCAAACTGTCAGTATAACGCATGTGATGTGATAGGACCTTCTTTGGTCCGCTGCGGCTACACTAAGCGTGCCGGTCAGTATAACATATGCCAGTCTAACGAGAATGAGGGTGCAGTTCGTTTTTTCGCCTGCATTTTCAACAGCACACAAGGCGGCAGTGCAAACTGCAGGCCTCAGGCGAATTGAACAGAAATTGAATGTTGACCGATGACGCGAATTCTGTTCGAAACCTGGCTGGGACTGCCCTCCGCCTTTGTTTGTCGTTTCTAGTGGTCCGTTATACACATCTTCAAGTACGCCCTAGATAGACGAATACACAACCCGACAACATTCCATCCATCCAAGAAACAAATATATTACTCAGTTCTGTATTCAGGGCGGGTCAAAAGAGTACGTCCGAATGGGGTTGAAAAAGGTTCAGACTTTAACCAGAGCGGTCTAATGCAAACTAATAATGGTTGGGTAGGGTTCTCTGCGAACATGTGCATTGTTTGACCCGCCCTCAGCAAGGCTTTGATGTTACACAATGTGTTCAATCTCTCTCATCTGGTACTATAAATTTATCTAGGATTCCTGCTTCACCAGCAGGCAAATCAAAAGAAAGCGCTTTCGTAATGGAAAATCTTTCACGAATGAGGGACTTCACTCATATACGTTTAGAGAATCTGTGCAGTGCAGCTAGCAATATATGCAATCTCAAAGTGTATAGTGTATCTATAGTAATCATATTCGGTAATGGGGCAGCGACCAGCTGCCCCTAATTAATTACTACCTAATATCCAAGCACATCCCTTGGAAGGTCCATGAGTGCTCGTAGCGACAGCCCAATAAACTTGCGTGCAAAGAGCCAGCACGTGGCATTCTCGCCGCTCACTGTACACTGTCGGTTGGACATCACAAACTCCTGCGACTCCTTAGGCAGCAGAAACATGGGCTGCGAGTATGGCCGCTTCTGGTTCTCATGCCACTCCTCCTGAATGCTCCGAATCGACTCGGGCGAGATGTCCCGAGGGAGGTATGTGTGTGGGTGACCTGTTTTTCGCTGCCAATCAACGCTCATAATGCTGCGGTTGGCCACTTGGTGGGGGTGCTTGGAGGTGATGATGTTGTGGATGAGGTTTTCGTCCACACAGCATGTGGGGCGCTGCATCACCGTGCAGTAATCGCGGCCCTTCTCGTGCCACTCCCAGTCCCTCACCACCTCCATTGCATGCCTGCAAGGATGCATGTTGAGAGATGGTGGGGGGAATGGGGGGTTGGGGAAGGGGGGGAAGGGGAGGGGATGGGAATAGGGTTGGGAGAAATGAGGAAAGACAAGAATTCGTGGGCCTTCTCATGCCACGCCCAGTCCAGGGCAGCACAGGGCAAAACAGGACAAGCACGCAGAAGGGGTGGCTAGGCTAGGGGTGGGTTAGGGATGGGTTAGGGGTGGTGTCTTGGGCTGGTGGTTTAGGGGCAGCGGCACTCACGGTCTGGCCATCTCGACCCAGCACTCGCCGTGCATCCAGCCGTTGAGCACAAGCTCACGCTGGAAGACCTTGATGGCGGCCTTGTTGTCGCGGAAGAACTTGCGGTAACCGCCCACGTACGACTGGTTGGACGCCAGCAGGTAGCGGTACACCGTGGGGAAGCCGTGCAGCGGCACGTCCCTCTCACTCACCACCACAAACCGCACGTTGTGCGGGTCCAGCAGGGCCGTGGCCAGGAGCCTCTGTTGTATTGGAGTGAGGGGCAAAGAGGGAGAGGACGAGGATGGGGATGGGGATGGTGATGGGGATGGCTGGACGAGGGGGAGGAAGAATAGGGAAACACGAGTACATTACGAGAGAGCAGTGAGACACGTGTATATACCCAGGGCCTCACGCGGTACCCAGGCATAACAGACCCTTCCCTCCACCGCCTGCTTTCACACCCCTCGCCCATGCCCATCCCCATGCCCATCCCCATGCCCATCCCCATGCATATGCCCATGCCCATCCCCATGCCCATGCCCATGTCCATGCCCATGCCCATGCCCATGCCCATGCCCATGCCCATGCCCATGCCCATGCCCATGCCCATGCCCATGCCCACGCCCAAGTCGATGCCCACGTGGTACATGGGCGCCAACGCATGCATGCATGCCCTCTCTCCCCTCCCTTCTTCCCCTTCCCCCACGCCCCAACGTCCCTCGGTTTACGCCTCTGATGCTCACCTTGATGGCCTCAACGATGCTCAGCGTGCCCCAGAACACGGGCTTGCTGGGCACAACGCGCAGGTTGAGGCTCTTCCGCACGCGGGGCTCCAAGCGGAACCCGGGCGTGGCGGCGTGCATGTACGCGCTGAAATACGCCGAGTGGTTGCGGAAGAAGCGCTCCCACAGCGGGGCTAGGGGGAGGGGGCCGCGCGTGAGGAAGAGGAAGGCGATCTTGGGGATCGGGGGAGCCGCGGCGGAGGGGGAAGGAGGAGACGAGGCGGAGGAAGAGGAGACGGAGGAGGGAGGGGAAGAATCGGAAGGGGGGAGGGGGAGAGGGAGGGGGTCGGAGCGGGAGAGGGTGGTGAAGGTGGCGTTGAAGGGCGAGGGCGTGGTGAGCGCGGCGTAGAAGAGGCGGCAGTCCGTCCGGTCCACCGTGCTGCCGCGGAACACGTACTGCCCGCTCACCTCCCTGCGCGGGGGAAAGGGGGGACACAAGGGGTGGGGCGGGACGGGGAGGGGAGATGATTTTCTAGTCGACTCGAGAAGCAGTCCAGGTTTTCTGTGCTGCCGCGGAACACGTACTGCCCACGCACGTTCCTGCGCGGTGAGCGGAAAGTGCGCGGCGCAACCCCCAATGCATCCTCCCCTCCTCCCCCCCAAGCATCCCCCTCCTCCCCCCCAAGCATCCCCCTCCTCCCCCCCAAGCATCCCCCCTCCTCCCCCCCATGCATCCCTCCCCCCCACCTCACATATATCTTCTCACTCGCCTCAAACTCATTTCCATGTCCACCTACTCTGATGGTCGCGTGTATCCCTCCACGTCAGCAGCACGCGTCGCGCACAGCCACGGGTCACGCGGAACCGGCAGGCCCGCCTTCGCCACTCTCCGCAGCAGCTTCACCGTCGCGCGCGGAAGCGCCGCGTCAAACCCCTTCCGCTTCCCCCACGGCGTCCCCGTCTCCCTTCCCCCGCCACTGTCCCCCCTCAGCTCTTTCCCGTCCGCTGTTCCAGCGGGTGGCGCATCCGCGCGGGTAGATCCCCGCAGCATGTCCGCGGTTGATGCGCCGGTTTTGTTTTCCCGGTTTTCCGCCTCCTCGGCTCTCCCGCGCAACCCATCCCCGCCGTCAGCAATGTCGCTGGTAGCCGCGGTGCCTTTAAGCGCATCATCGGATGCCAAAAACACGTCATCAGGTGACGGCATGACGTTAGCGGCGCCAGCGAGAAACAGCCCTTCAGAAGCCTCCACCTCCATCGCATCCCACGGCTCTCCGCTGCCCGCCTCCCCGCCAAGTGCGGCGGCACGGCCGACGGGATTGGCGGCGGAAAATATGAGCGAGCTCCGGGCGTCGGTGCCGGTTGGCGCGGTGGATAGGCGCATGACGCCTGGGGGCGCGGAGGGGATGGCGCACGGGGCAAAGGGGATAAAACACGGTGAAGATGCAGGGGGAGGGAGAGGAAAGGGGGAAATTGGGATACTGGAAAATGCGGTTGATGGGGAAAGGGAGACACGAACGCAGTGACAGAGGTGGAAGTAGCGGAGAGGAGGCACGAGGTTGTGAAGAAAAGAGATAGGTCGACGGTTCGAATCCCAAGCTATGGTTGAGTGGCAAGTCATGCGTCGAGATGCAAGCACATAAGTTGGGTACCTTGCCATTGCGAGGGAATCAAAGCGACGTCGTTGTTGGGTTGCCACATCTGGTAGGCGAGCGGGGCGAAGAGCGCTAGCGCCACCAGAAGACCCGCGCCCGCCAGGTAACGCCACCTGCCCCCGCCCATCTTGAAACTCCCGTTCAGCCCGCCGTATATTCCGCCGATTAAGTTACTGTTCACTCCGCCAGCTCCTCCGCCGCTCGCTCCGTCGTCCGCTAGTAGCGGCATCTGGCGCGAGTCGGTCATAGTCTAGGGACCGGAGCGAAGCGGCGATTAAGGCGCGGGAGGATGAGCGCGGCGAGGGAAGATTGTGGAAAGAGATGCTACAATTGATGGCTTCTTGAGAAAGAGCACGTGGGAGTGTCTGAGCTTGGAAACCCGTATTGCCGTGGCTACGTCTCGTCGAGCGACGCGAGATGCGTTTGCTCTTTGAGAGTGAAAGTGAGTAGCAGCGTTGCAAGATTATAAAATTACGAGATACAATCTTGCGGGAGTGTTCGACGGAGCCCTGACGTACTAGCTGCGGAGGTCAATAGGATGTCCGAGTTTGGAGCGGGGAAGCTAACTGGGGTTGAAGCTGATGGCCGTCAGATCTTAAGCAGATGAGAACAAGCGAAATTCTGCAATGAGAACGGTTAATTTATTCCCCGAGCTTGCTGGACCGGCCTGGGCATCTAGGTGCTGCTGGAATGTGGCGCCGTTGTCGTCACGACATACACACGTAGCCATAGTGATGTAACGAACACTTAGATCGTATTCCAGGGCAGGGACACCATCCGAAGTCCCCCCATCCGAACTTCTTGGGGCTCGGGATGGTGTCTGTGTGGGACAGGCCCCCAATCTGAACATTTAGCGTCGCAGGGCACACGCGAACGGTCGTCTGCGTCGTCTGACGCAGAACTGGTTTGGGGTGATTCGCGTCCAATTGAATCTGCCAGATAGTGTCGCAGTGTTGACTGCCAAACGGCCACCGCTTACAGCGCGGGCATTTCTAGAATTTTGTAAGTGGTTGGCTGTGTGTCTCGAGCAGGGAGTTCAATCTCATATTGCGTGGTTTTGGTGAGTGTACAGCTGACTCATGTAGGGGCAGTGACAAAAACAATTCGTGACGGTGTTCCACAGCCTGTCAAGTTCATTTGCCCAATCAAACAGCGACATGGGCCTATACCCATAGTCGCAGATGGAAATTGAAGGCAGTCGCAGATTCCGTAGCCGTCAGCTTCAAAGTGTCCAGATGCCGGACCGTGTGGCGCAACATTGAAATTGAATATTCAACATTGCCAACCGCGTGGGAGAACTTTGGACGGTGTTCGAGCATTGGAATACGCCCTCAGAAGGGTGTGCGTGTGAGGTTGTGATTTGTGACTGAGGTGTAGGTAGGGAGTGGAAGGGGGAGGGGGGAAGGAAGGGAAGAACTGGGGGATGGGGAAGTCTGCTTGGTTTAGTCAAGGGGGTTGAAAGGAACGAGAAAGAATGGAAACATTATTTTGTTTTCAATCAGATTAACTTCGGTGGCTGTGGGTTTAATTGGACACTTCTTTATTCCCTCCTGCCGTTTTTTTGCTGGTTGTTATGATTTGGCGCGCGCCCGATGAAAGCCCCTCCCTCGCGTCGTGTGAGAAGCTTCATCGGAGCGCAAGGCTGCGGATTGCCGAAGCGCCGCCGCCGAACAAATCGCCTAGCGGAGGGGGCAGAACCAGTGAGCCAATGGCGTTACAGCCTACATCGGACCGTTGCAACCAGCGTCGGAAGAGAAATTGCGAGGGGGGCCCGACCTCAGAAAATAGTGGCTTGTCAAGTGCGTGGTGTGAAGCAAATTTACAGCCGAAAATCCCGATCCGAGTCGTTGCAATCCGAGTGAGCAGACCCTGAAAGTACCACCAGATAAAAACGAGGTCATATGACTGATACGTGTTACGAGTGCAATTGAGTGATCGAGCTAGAATTGCACTATCTAAGCAAGAGTACAATGAGCGAAGGCATGAGCGAAGAATATATAGCGGAAATATACTGGTAACGGTAATGAACCGTGGGTGACGCGCGACGGGCCTGGAACTGAGGTTGGGAAAATGTCGAGGCGGAGGCCCGGAGCGCGGGTTACCCGCCGATCCGTGAGGTCAGGGTGCGACGTGTGAAGGTGGCGGGAGGATTGTCGATACGAGGGTTGCGAGTGGTAGCGGTGCTGTCTGTGGTGCTACAGTGGTGTACGCGCTGAGCAGGGGCGCGAAGTAAGGAAAAGGAAAATTTCCTTACACTACCCCACCCCCCCCCCCCCCCCCCCCCCCCCTAAGGAGGCCCTCCTCACGAAAGTGCGTGTATATCCCGGAAATTTCGGCTGCGCAGGTACTCGGTGAGCAAAGGGTAGTTTTCGATTCTGTCCAAGGGAGCCCGGTTGCCTTCCGTGGGTGTACGGTCTGTAGGGCTGAGAAATAGCCCTTAGGATCTTTGCAGAGGAGAACTCTAGGGTAGAAACTTGTAATAGCGGAAGCTTTTAGTGAAGATTATGAACCAACCTTGCACTGGTGTGTGAGAACAAAGTAGATTAAATTAAACAAGCAAGTACAAGGATTTATATAAGAGTACAGGGAATACGAATAGATAAACAGATAACTGTATTGCTGTTGCGGTTCGATATAGTGCGACTCGGGCAACTGCTCTGTAACGAGTCAGTTGTGTGTCCTTAACTGTCGCGCTGTAAATGTCGAGTCAAAGGTCAGCGACCTTTGACTTTCTCGTAACCTCCAGGTGGTTACTCTAACCTCCGAGGTTGACACGATGTTTCGAGGCTGACACGATGCTTCGATTGGGACTGCTTCGCTTGGTGTCTTGGATTTTGATACGACAGAAGCGCGCTTAGGACTTATCGTTTCCAACACTCCCCTTCGCTTCTGGAGTGTCGCTGCTGGTGACGTGGCCTTGTCCAGTCAGCAGCATGCAGTATTCGAACTTCTGCTTCCCGAGCTTCTTGGTCAAGTAATCGGCTGCCATCTCAGACGTGGGACAGTATGACAGATTGAGTTTCCCCTTTTCGATCTCGTCCTTCACGAAGAAGTAACGCAGGGCGATGTGTTTCGTCCTGTTTGCGAAGCCGTTCTTGTTGGCGATGCGAATTGCCGACTGGTTGTCGCAGAATACGGTGAAGCTGGGTAACTCGGCTAGCTTCGCTTCTTCCAGTAGTTCGCGAAGGTAAAGTCCCTCCTTGGTGGCTGAGCAGAGAGCAATATATTCTGCTTCTGCTGAAGATAATGCAATTAACTCCTGCTTGCTCGACTGCCAGGAGATAGGACCGATAGGTTCGAGGCGGTAGACATAGCCGGTGCGTGAGCGCCTATTCTCGGTGTCGCCGGCGTGATCGGCGTCGACGTAACCGATTAGCTTAGTCGGTGTAGCTGCGTTCTTGTGGTAGGTTAGCCCGATCGTCGCGGTGCTGACGAAGTAGTGGAGAGCGCGATCAAGTTCCGCCAGGTGTTCAGCTTCAGGCTTCTTGAGATAGGTGGCGAGCTGACTTGCGGAGTAGGATAAGTCAGGACGGCAGGTGACGGCGGCGAATAGCAGGCATCCGAGTTTCTTCTGATAGTCGCGTATGCCGGCGGGCTTGAGTAGAGCAGATTGCCCCTTTTCAGTTCCTGACGCGTAGCGGTAAGGCGTAGAGATGGTGCTTGGTGTGAGACGAAAGCGTTTCGCGATAGTATCGGCGTACTTCTCGGAGCTTAAGTAGATTGCGTTTTCGTCCTCACGGATATTGAGCCCGAGGTATTGCGTAACCGTAGCAGAGACCGTGAGCGTAAGATCTCTCTGGAGCTCCCCTTCGAACCACGTAGCGATGTCGTCAGTCGACCCAATGTAGAGGAGATCGTCCACGTAGACGATTAGTAGAACGTAATCGCTTCCCTTAGTGAGGCGATACATGCCTTGGTCGTGCGGTAGTTGACTAAAGCCGATGCGGATGAGACGGGTGTGCAGGTACTGCTGCCACAGTCGCGGTGCCTGCTTGATCCCGTAGAGCGATTTAAGTAGTTGACAGATTCGGTTGGGTTCGCCGTGGGAACTGTGCGGGAGCTCGACGTAGATTTCTGCATCCACAGGTGCGTAGAGGAAGGCGTTCGCAACATCGATTTGTCGCAACTTCTTTCTCTTCATGGCGGCGACGGCGATGAGAATTCGGAGTGAGGTGTGACGGCTGACCGGAGCGAAGGTTTCGGTGTAGTCTCTTCCGTGCTCCTGATCGAAGCCACGTACGGCCCAGCGGGCTTTGAATTTGTCGATGGTGCCATCGGCTTTCGTCTTCACACGGAAGACCCATTTCCCGGTAAGAATCGTTTTGTTTTGGGCAACGCCGATGGGAACAATTTTCCAGGTGTTGCGCTCTTCCAGTGCCTTCAGCTCTTTGTCCATGGCTTCACGCCATTTCTCCCTGTGTTCCCCCCCCAGAGCCTGCTGAACCGTCGCAGGCTCCTTAGGAATTCCGGCGCCATGGACTGCAGTGACGAGGCCGAGGATTTGCAGCCCAGTCTGTGAGTATCGAGGGAGTTCTGGATCCTCGGGATAAGCTGCTTCGTCTCCCGCTTCTGGGTCTGGCATGAAATTTGGCCCTACTCTTTCTGCTTCGTTGGTGTTGACTGTCGTAGGTGTAACGTAACCATCGTCGGCGAAGCGGTAGAAGACTTTGGCGTTGTTACTTTCGCGAGGATTGTCCTCATCCATGGGAACGTTGACGGAGCAGTATGGGAGAGGACCGGCTTCCTCCGAGGCGTTGTCGACGTTCTGTTCATCCCAGTCTGCTTCGTCCGCTGCTGACGCGAAAGCTCGGTCACCACGAAAGCCACTGGTGAGGTCCCGATTCTCGTGCAAGTTGGCGAGGTACGTCTGAAGGGTGAGTCTTTCGTAGAAGATCACGTCACGTGCTGCTACTGTTTCCTTTGTGTGGACGTCGAAGATCTTCCATGCGTTGTAATTTTTCTCGATGCCGAGGTGTAGTCCCCACTGTGCCCGTTGCAAAAATCTTCCCGCTCGTGCTTCTGGGGGCCTGTACTGTACCATGCACCCAAAAACCCGTAACATTTTTGTGCTGCTCTGTTTCCCTGTCCACAGCAGATGCGGTGATGCGTTGTTCGGGAGTGACGACGACGACAACAAATTGTGCAGCATGACAGCGTGGTCCATTGCTGCTGGCCACTTGTGGTTGGGTAGCCGCATGCCACGTAACAGCTTGCGCATGCTGTTCTGCAGAGTCCTGTTCATTCGTTCTGCAACACCCTGTTGCTGATGTGCGTAGGGAAGGGAGAGGAGTTGCTTGATCCCCCTTTCCGCCAAGAACTGCTTGAAGCGCTGAGAGGTGTACTCCCCACCTCCGTCTGACTGGAAGCTCTTTAGTTGTGTTCCAGACTCTCTCTCTGCTATCGGTAGCCAGGCGGCGAATGCTGCGAGTGCCATGTCGCGACTAGGTAGGTTACGATGCCAGACATATCGAGTGGCGGCGTCGATGAAGGTGATGGTGTAGTTGTAGTTGACTTGTCCTGGGTCGCGATTGTAGAGGATGTCGCTGTAGACCTTTTCGAGTGGAGTGTACGCTGGAGCGCTCGGGTTGTGGTGTGGAGCAAAAGGTCGATGAGGTAAGTCGGCTTCGGGACATATGAGGCAAGTCCCCCGTGCCTTATGGAGTTCTCTGCCATCGGGTAGAAGTAGAGAGTCTTTGTCAAGGACTCCTGCCCTTATCGTGTTATTTAAAACCGTATTGCTTGGATGTCCTGTGCGTGCGTGCCAGATTTCTTCAGAGGCGCGATGTCCGGGTGAACGCTGATATGCGTCGGAGTTGGAGTAGAAGCTGGCAATGAGGTTGGCGCTTCGGTGGACTTCACGTTGAGTTGGATTCAGCTGTTGCGCGGGTGTTGGTGGTGCTTCGTCAACTATGACTGTTGTTGTTGTTTCTGCTGCTGCCGATGTTGTTGGTGCTGCCGATGTTGTTGCTGCTGCCGATGTTGTCTCTGCTGTCGATGTTGTCTCTGCTTCTTGTTGAATCGTTGCTAACGCTCTTGTTCGTTCTGCTTCAGGGATAGTGTCGGAGTACCAGAAGCCTCCCGGGCTGCAGTCAGGGTCGAGATCTGGAGGGTGTGTCCAATCAGCGAAGTTCACGATGGCGTCGCTATCTGCAGTGCCGAGGTCGGGAACGAAGTCGAGAACGAAGACGTTATTCTTCAGCACAGCCTTCGCGATGTATAGACCGCCTTTCCCGTGGTAGAGCTTGAACTCCTGAGTCGTGCTGTCGGCTTCCAGGTGAATTCCTTTCGCCATCAACTGACTGACGCTCAGTAAGTTGTATCCGAGCCCTTCAGCAATGAGTACCTTGGACATGTGTAGTATAACATTGGTTTCTCTCGACTGAAGTTGTACCACTCCTTGCCGTCTTGTGCGCAGGTTTTGATTGTTGGCGACCGTGATGATCACTTCTCGTTGAAGTCGATGTTCGCGTTGTACAAAACGCCCGGACGAGCACATGTGTTGCCCGCAGCAGCTGTCCAAGAACCAGGTGTCTTGGCCGGACGGTTCACTCTGAGCGATGGCGGCGTAAGTCGGATTTGGATGGAGCGATTCCCGACGAGGCGTCCTGTTGTCGAGCTCCTCTTCCGGCGAGTAATGTGGTGGTGATTCTGTTATGCAGGAGTCGTTTATCTTGACCATGCAGTTAACTATATGTCTTGCTCCTTGTGCAGGTTGTCCAGTTGAGATCGTTGATCCTTGAGTCGTGGTTGTCGAGCTTGCTTGTGTCGAAGCAACTTGAGTGCTCGAAGGCCGCAGTTGTCGCTGTGGTGTTGTCTGTCGAGACGGGCAGTGCGTGCGTGGGTGTCCTGATGTCTTGCAGATGTGACAGAACGGAGGTACTATTTTCGGCTGCTGCTATCGATTGTTGTAGTTGTTATGTTGTCGCTGAGTATGAAAAGCAAACTCCGGTGCTAATGCATTTTTCTTGTGTCTTTCCTCTTGCAGGTCCATATCCTGCTGCTCGGCGTGTATTTCGGCGCAAAGTGCCGCTTCGGAGATTCTCCCGTGTGCTCGAAGAATTGCTTTGGTGGCGCGCCACTGAGGACCGAGGCCACCGATGATGACTGTTACGAAGGCGTCTTCAGAGATTGACCCTCCACATCGAAGAAGCCTGTCGCGCAATTCGCGACATCGGCTAACATACGCCAACCCTTTTTCTCCTGATTTCATTTCAACTGTTGTCAGTTGCGCCATTAACCTGCTCTGGTTTACACTGTCTGTTGCCTGATACAGGTTCTTCAGATGGCCGTACGCGAGCTCCGCCGAGTTGCCGAAGTTTCGGTAAGAGCGAATGTTCTGCTGCTGAGTTGGTGTGATGTTTCTCAGTAGAATGGTATACGCCATCATCGATTGGTACGTATACTGCTGCTTTTCATACTGTGTGCCGTTTGCTGGGTATTGCAGGGATCCGTCGAAGAAGCCAAGTATCTGCGCGCCTTCCATCATGAGTTCGAATTCAAAGGACCAGGTAAAGAAGTCCTTTCCGTCGAAAGGTCTTGAAGTCTGTAGTTTCAGAACGTGCGCGAACTGCGACTGGACTTGTAAAGCATCCATTGGTTTGTCTTGCGCAAGTTGAGGTTGAGGTAGGAAGCTGATCGACCCGCGTTCATACGGGGCGAAGGTGGGTTGCTGCTGTTGATTTCCTCGCGCGTATGACGACCCGTCAAGGCTCATGGGTGTCGCTCCGTTGTTGCTGTTGTATGTCTGTGCAGGTCCCGACTGCTGGTGTTGCTCGTAGAAGGACATGAAGGAGAAGAACTTCTCCATCATGCTCTGGTCAAAGTCGGAAGGGTGATTCGTGGGGGTTTCGGTTGACGTTCCCCTTGGTCTTGCTGCCGTGCCTTCCTCTGTCTGCAGGCCAGAGGCTGGCGGTGGAGTAGGAGTAGTGCCCGAGGAGCCATTAGGAGAGCTCCTTTCCTTGTTTGTTGCCATGTCTTGTAATAATTTTGAAGAAGTTAGAGTTTTCCCCTGTCTGCTCTCATACCATGTAGGGCTGAGAAATAGCCCTTAGGATCTTTGCAGAGGAGAACTCTAGGGTAGAAACTTGTAATAGCGGAAGCTTTTAGTGAAGATTATGAACCAACCTTGCACTGGTGTGTGAGAACAAAGTAGATTAAATTAAACAAGCAAGTACAAGGATTTATATAAGAGTACAGGGAATACGAATAGATAAACAGATAACTATATTGCTGTTGCGGTTCGATATAGTGCGACTCGGGCAACTGCTCTGTAACGAGTCAGTTGTGTGTCCTTAACTGTCGCGCTGTAAATGTCGAGTCAAAGGTCAGCGACCTTTGACTTTCTCGTAACCTCCAGGTGGTTACTCTAACCTCCGAGGTTGACACGATGTTTCGAGGCTGACACGATGCTTCGATTGGGACTGCTTCGCTTGGTGTCTTGGATTTTGATACGACAGAAACGCGCTTAGGACTTATCGTTTCCAACACGGTCTCTCCAGCGGATTAGGAATTCGATCCTTCGAGCTCCTCGTGGGTCACGAACTCTATGGCTCAGAATTTTCTCGGGTTTGATGATTGGCTCGATCGGCGGTCGGGTCATGCTGGCTGGGCGGTTGCGTGGCAATTGGATTGTAGATGGTATGAAGGGGCGAAGCAGACTGACGTGAAAAAATGGCCTGACGTACCATTCAACGGGGAGGAGGAAGTGGGCGGTGACGGGTGTAATCACGTGGTTGATGCGGAATGGTCCACAGTATCAGAGCGAAGTTTTGGGGTGATGGACAAACGGAGGTTCTGAGTGTCAAGTAGAACTAGGTCATCGGACTGGTAGGTGACAAGTCGGCGGTGGCGTTCGGCGTTGCGTTAAGCGATGATGTTCAATTTTTTTTTTTTTTTTTTTTTTTTTTTTTGCGACTGCTGCCTAAGTCCGTGCTACTTGTTAAATTTCGGAGAACTGTTGCGCCCGTGACACCGGGCTTTCGTGATTCGGGGTCATTGGTACTGTTGGGTCTTGTCCGTAGTTCAGGTAAAACGGTGATTGTTGGGTCATGGCGGAAGGTGAGTTGTTGTACGCGAACTCAATGAGCGGCAGTTGCTGTTCCCAGGTGGTTGGATCGTCGCACGTGGCTTAGATGAGTTGTTCCATGGTCTGATTTGTCCTCTCTGTCTGTCCGTCGGTCTCGGGGTGGTACGAAGAACTCGACTTGTGAAGAAATGAGGAATGAGTTGACTAGGAAACATGTGGGTACAAGTAGGAAACCTAGAAGTGTTGTACCCTATAGTGTCTACCCCACTACAACCTAGATAGATCATAGCATATGAGTTTTACACACCCCCATAGGCAAAGTGGGGGAGAACAAGAGGTCACAAGACCAGTCAAGCAAAGCAAAGCAAGCTCAGGGTGGATCACAACGTCACCACACATTCCGAGCACAAGTTCAAGGCCACAAGGCCAGTTCATATGCAAGATCATACATAAAAGAAAACAAGCAAGTGCAGGTATAGAAAGATCATAGTACAAGCAAGGTCAAGAAGTGAGCAAGTGAGGCCAAATAGGCACAAGACCTAGCATCGTACGAAAGCGCCGATGATCACAAGGCGGAAGTGCCTTGGTAAAGATATCAGCAGTGTTGGCCTTAGAGGCCACGTAAGCAAGGCGCATCTGACCATGCTGCTGCAGCTCACGAGCAAGGAAGTAGAGAAGAGCCATGTGCTTCGTTCTGTGCTCCAGTCTATGCTCCCGACACAAGGCCAGCATGGCCTTGTTGTCTACGTACAGAACTTGAGGAGAACGAGGCGGCTCTCCTAGGTCAGTCAGCAGGTAGGTGAGCCAGCGTAGCTCCTGTGCAGCCATGGCCCCCGCGTAGATCTCAACCTCACAACTGGAGCCGAGAGCAGAAGACGAGCGGGTAGACCGCCACGAAACAGAGCCAGAACCAAGGCTAAAGGTGTAACCCTATGACGACCGCTGCGTAGCCTGGTCGTCAGCCCAAGAAGCGTTTGCGTGACCTGTGAGGACCACTCGACGTCGCCCTCCAAGCACTAGCCCCATGCCCGATGTACTGCACACGTAGCGCAACACCCTCTTCGCTGCAGCCATGTGCTCTGGTCGGTGTCTCCCAGGAGCAACATAGCGTGCCAAGATGCTAAGAGGGTATACTAGGTAAGGTCGTGTGCAGGTCATCAGGTACATGAGGCAGCCAACAAGCTCTGGGTACGGGCCACTCGGCTCTACGGACTCATCCGAAGGCAGAGCTGAGAGCGAGTGGTGAGTAGGCAGAGGAGTGGCCTGAGGCGAGGAGTACGTGAAGCCGAAGCGCTGAAGGACCTGCTGCACCATGTGTGACTAAGTCAGGGTAATGGTGCGCTCTGCGCTGTCCCGGGTGATCTGCAAGCCAAGGGAGCTGCGCAGTTCACCCAGGTCTGTGCACGTGTGTCTCTTCTGTAGCTTGGACTTCACATGGGCGAGTCCAGCAATGTTAGCAGTGGCAAAGACCAAGTCGTCGATGTACACGAGGAGGTAGAACGGAGGCAAAGAGGTGTCGGTGCGCAGAAACAGCGACTGGTCGGCAGTAGAAGGAGCAAACCCAAGAGCCGCAAGTGTAGTCCTCAGTGTGTCGTGCTACTCACGGGGCGCCTGGCGGAGACCGCAAACTGGCCGCCGGAGGCTCCACTGGGTACCAGGGGGAAACCACCCAGTGAAGCCAGGTGGGCGGCGCAGCCAGATCTCCTCATGCACGTTGCCCTGTAGGAAAGCAGTGCTGAAGTCAAGAGAGTGAAGCTCGTAGTCGCGTTGAGCGGCTATGTGTAGCAGCACCCAAAAAGTGGCCATCTTTGGGGTGGGAGAGAAGGTCTAAAAGTAGTCAACTCCCTGCCTCTGACTGAAGCCTCCAGCCACGTAACGCGCCTTGAAGACAGGCGAAGAGCCCGACGGTCGCTTCAACCTGAAAATCCACATGCCACTGATGATGTTCGCCCCAGGTGGGGGAACCTCGTCGATGTTCACCCTGAACCTACGTCCATGGCTGACTGCCACTGAGAGGAGTAGGGACCCTCGATCGCCTCAGTGTACGATCGAGGATTCGGGATGTCTGGTGCATCCGGGTCTCCCTCAGGGGCAATCAGCGTGGACACGAGATGAGGCAAAGCTGCAACAAAACATTGGAACTCCTCCTGCGTGTCCTCAAGGACGTCCGTGCTAAGAGCACACGCACCACAACGGACGGAGGGCAGTCAGACTCAGACTCAGCAACAAGACTAGCAGCGTAGTCTAGACGACACTGAGAAGCAAAGTCGACAAGCTCAGCAACTAAGGCAGACGCAGCACTGGACTCAAAGGAAGGGTCAGTGACAACAGTAGCCAGGAGACGCATGACAGTAGGAGTGGCAGCACGACGAGAGTGATACTCCGGGTTAGCAAGGACAGGAAGAGAGGACTTTGGAGGAGAGGGCAACGGGACACACAGAGGAGCAGTGGAAGGACGCAGTGGCATCTAATGTGTGCCTGGGACCGCAGGAGGACGCGGACGCGGAGCACGACGACTAGTGCGAGCAGCACGAACAGGCAACGCAGGACGAGACGCAGGCTCACGACGCTCAGCAAGACCTCTAGTAGGACCAGTGTAGGAAGAAGGAGCAGGCAGGAGGGAGGCGGGCTGTAACTGTGACTGCGACTGGACAGGCTGTGGACACTCGAAGGGAGGAGCAGGACCAGTAGAAGGCGGGAGACCAAGAACCTGCTCAAGGAGAGGAATAAAGTGCGGCCGCGGCCGCGCAGCGCCTCCAGAACCAGCAGGGATAGCACTAGTACCCCCAGCGGCAGCACCAACGCCAGCAGCACCTCCAGCTCCAATAGCGCCAAGTCCAGCACCCTCTAAAGCACCAGCGCCGACAGCACCTCTAGCGCCAACACCCCAAGCAGCTCTAGCTCTAGCAGCTCCAGCTCCAGCAGCACCAACTCGAGCAGGTCTGTCAGCTCCAGCAGCCTTAGCAGCACCCACAGGCCCAGCAGCTCCAGTTCCGCCAGTTTAAGCACCTCCAGGACCAGTGGCTCCAGTAACTCCAGTGCCGACCCCAGGGTCAGCAGTAATAGCAGCACCTCGAGCTCCAGCAGCACGGCTCCAACGCCGGGCAAACCACTCGCGCAACTCTTGTGGAGAGGGTAGCTCTCGCCTTGACGAAGCACCCGAAGGGGCCCCAAACCCAGTACCGCCAGAGGCCACACGAGCAGACCCAGCACCCCCAGGCTCCGCACCCCTAGGATCAGCACCCCAAGGCTCCGTACCCCCAGGCTTCGCACCCCCAGGCTCAGCACCCCCAGGCTCCGCACCCCCAGACTCAGCACCCCCGGGCTCAGCACCCCTAGCAGAACGAGAGTCAACAACTACCTCGACAGGCTCGACTGCGTCTACCTGGGACACACTTGACGGGGCAGGACCCTGAGGGGGGAGGGGGTCTACCGGGGGGGGACCTGGCGTAAGGAAGAGCGGCGGAGGGGGGAGGGGTGCAGTGGGGTAGGGGAAGAGACGGTAGTAAGGAACCGACTCGTCAAACGTGACGTCCTAGGAGGTTAGAACACGGCGCGAGGTGGGGTGGTAAAACTGCCACCCATGCGCATCAGGGGGGAAGCCAAGGAAGACGCAGGGAACCGCATGGGGGGACAGCTTGTCCGTAGACAAGTTGCGGACAAACGCCCGAGATCCCTAGACACGAAACGCAAACGCATCGCCAACCTTCCCTGTCCACCGCAAGGTGGGGGAGGTCTCCGGCAAGGAGACCCGGGGCTGAAGGTTCATCTGATGCGCTGCGTACCGAACCGCAAACGACCACAGAAAATGGGGAGCAGCCGCATGGAACATGGGCGTACGAGCGACGTCCATGACCATGCCAATGCGGCGCTCAGCAATCCCATTTTGTAGTTGAGAGGCCGGAAGCGTGAAGGTCTGGCGTATGCCCGGTGCACAACAGAAGGCTCCCAGAAGGGCAGAGGAAAACTCTCCGCCTCTGTCAGAGTGCAGACGCAGAACAGGAAAGTCCGAGCCGGAACTCTCTCTGAGCTGGAGACGAGCCGCGCGGATCTAGTCGATCAACACCTCTGTTACGTCACCCTTGCTACGCAAGGGGAACACCGTGGTGTAACGCGAGTAGTCGTCAACCACCAACAGGAAGTAACGCTCGTGACCCTAGCCACGGACGCGGGCGGGGCCCCACACGTCCACGTGAAGAGTCTGCAGCGGAGCCTCTGTCAAAGGAGTGAAGGGCGGTGCGCTGCCGCCCCTCGACGCAGGGAACGCAGGTAGGGGCAGGCCCAGGAGGGAGGGGAGGGAGGGATCGGGGGAGACCAGAGACAAAGATACGGGAAGCCATGCCTCGGAGACGAGGCAAGGAGGGGTGACCAAGGCGGTGATGCCAGAGGAGAGTCTGATGAGACATTAGACGACACGAGCAGGGAGCAGACTCAGGACCAGACCTAGACGCTGCAGCAAACACCTGACTCGACGCAGCTACCTGACCAGACTCAGCAGCCGGAGGAGACTCAGTAGTCAGTGTGTACAGGCTCGACCCCGGGCGACGGGTAAACGTGGCCAAGTGTCGGCCCGTCCGAGCACACGTGAAGTGGGTCACTCGCTGACTCGCAGGAGTGAACTGGTCAACTCCCCCATCCTGTAGATCAGCACCACTCACCAAGTTCGTAGAGAACGAGGGGAGGTAGAGACCTGACAGGGTGCCAGAGGGGGCTGCCGGACACGGTAAGACAGTGGAGAAGTGAGCAAGGACAGGACCCCCAGAGGGGTCCGCCAGGGAGACCGCAATCGGCCGACTAAGCGGCGTAAGCGTGGTGCGGTTTCGAAAGAAGGAGCGGGAAGCACCCGAGTCAAGGGTGAAGGTGTGTAAGGCCTGAGCCGACGTGGTACCTGAGAGAGCAGACTCACCAGCACCTGGGGCAGCACACGCACTAGCACCTAGAGCAGCAGCCTCACTATCACTAGTAGACACAGCATACATGGCAACAAGAATAGCATCATAATCAAGATCAAAGATAGCGACCCCCGACCTCACTATCCCAGCGAGGGATCTCAGTGGTGTTCGGGAACTGGAGACGCCAGGCGTCGCTCAGGCGACCGAAGCAGCGCTGGGTGGGGTGCGGGCCCCCGCACTGCTCACCCGTACGGTCGCCGGTACGTCGTACGTAGGTACAGAGACCAGTACCCCCACCCCGTTGACGCGAAGCGTACCACTCACGAAGCTGCTTGGGGGGCGGGGTCTTACGAGTGCGCTGCTACTGCTGGCGCTGACCACCACCAAAGCCGCCCCGCTGCGCAGAGCAACCCCGACTAGCTCCACCTCCTCCGCCGCCACCTCCGCCACCGCCGCCACCGCCTCCTCCTCCGCTCCCACCGCCACCGCCGCCGCCGCCTCGGCCGCCACTGCCGCCACCGAAGCCCCCACCCCCGCCACCACTCCCACCACCACCCTCACTCCCTCCGCCTCCTCCACCGCCACCTCCACCGCCCCCGCCAGCCCCTCCCGTGCCCTTGCCTCCCTTGCCCTTGCCGGTTCAGTGTCGCCCGCTAGGGGCAGAGGCAGCGCTGACCGACTCGGTGCCAACGAAGTCGACGGCAGCAGCAGAGGCAACATAGGGCAAAAGGGGGGAGGGGGAGCACCCCTCAAAGACAGGGGCACGAGGGTAACCTCGAGATGCTCCTACAGCGACTATACTCTTCTCAGCTGCCAGGAGGCGCTCCTCGAGGAGGTCAACAGTGAGTGTGGTGGGGCAAACAGAAAGGAAGTAGTCCCTGACCGAGCGAAGGGAGTCAGGGAGCCGGGTGACTATGTAGTAGAGGGTGATGTACATGGGGGGGGGGTTCTTGGCACAAAACTCAGGAGGAAGCGCAGCGCGGTAGCGGGTGTTACTAGTGCGAAGGTGCGTAACGAGGTCAGCGACAGTGGGAAAAGCGACGAGGTTAGGAAACAGGTACGGCAACATGAGGTGGCTAAGAGCAGAAGTGGCAGGGGAAGAGTAGCGTGCAACTACATCGTCGTACAAGGTCTTAGCACTCTTTTACAGACTAAAGTGCGCACGCTTAGCGGTCGGTAAGTGGCGACGCACAGCAAGACGGGCAACAGCATCGTGTGTGGCCCATTGTGAGCGAATAGTGCTGTCAGCATCTGCAGGCGTGGTAGGAGAGGCACCAGAGGTGAGATCGAACAGGGAGAGTCCATCTACGCTATCGCACTGTAGAAAGAGCTGTAGGTCATCGACCCAGACTTCGAAGTCATCAGCACGACCCTCAGCATCAAAGGTAAGGACACTGGGGGTAGCCATGACAGTAGTGGTCTAGCAGGGAGTGCTCTCATCTGTCTGGGTGGGTAGGGCCGGGGCGGGCCGGTAGGAACAGGGTTGCAACCGCGGTAGCAGCGGCTCGGCAGTGACAGTAGCGTCTCGACGGCTGCTCGGCAGCAGCGGCTTGGTTGTGGCGGCTCGGCGGCTCGGCGGTTCGGCGGCTCGGCGGTTCGGCAGCTTGGCGGCTCGGCAGTTCGGCTGCTTGGCGGCTCGGCGGCTTGGCGGTGAAGGGGCCGGGGAGGGGCCGAAAGGGGGCGGCGACGGGGCCGCAAGGGGCGGCGACGGGGCCGCTAAGGGCGGCGACGTGGCCACGAAGGGGTTCGACGGGGCCAAGAAGAGGCTGCGAGGGGCCATGAAGGGCGGCGACGGGGCCGCTAGAGGTGGCGACGGGGCCGCGAGGGGCGGCGACGGGGCCGCAAAGGGTCCGCGAGGGGCCTCGAAGGGCGGCGACGGGGCCGTTAGGGGCGGCAACGGGGCCGCGTAGGGGCCGCGAGGGGCCTAGAAAGGCAGCGACGGGGCCGCAAAGGGCGGCGACGGGGCCGCTAGGGGCGGCGACGGGGCTGCGAAGGGGCCGCGAGGGGCCTAGAAGGGCGGCGATGGGGCCGCAAAGGACGGTGACGGGGTCGTATAGGGTGGCGACGGGGCCACTAGGGGTGTCGACG
The DNA here is from genome assembly GCA_948144175.1 of Closterium sp. NIES-65. Lineage (NCBI taxonomy): Eukaryota > Viridiplantae > Streptophyta > Zygnematophyceae > Desmidiales > Closteriaceae > Closterium > Closterium sp. NIES-65. The sequence goes on along the minus strand of CANXME010001696.1, from coordinate 650,731 downwards.
GGGCCGCTAAGGGTGGCGCGAGGGGCCACTAGGAGGGCGCGAGAGGCCGCTAAGGGCAGGGGACGCGACGAGAGGGTGACCCACGGGGCGCGCCTCGGGCAGGGGCGACTCGCGCTTCGGTCAGGAAAAAAAAAATCGATTTCAGTGGTGGGCCCTAAGAAGCGTTCCCACTAGGGAACTTGCTCTATACCATGTGAAGAAATGAGGGATGAGTTGACTAGGAAACATGTGGGTACAAGTAGGAAACCTAGAAGTGTTGTACCCTATAGTGTTTACCCCACTACAGCCTAGATAGATCATAGCATATGAGTTTGACAGAGCTGTAGTCGCGTGCCGAACTGCTGCCATAGGTTCCGCCAGAAGTTGCTGGTCAATTTTGTGTCTCGGTCGTTGATGATCGCTGCTGGTATCCCGTGCAGTCGAACGACGGTGGTGATGAAGAGGCGGGCTGTTTCTTCGGCTGTGATTGATTTCTTGCAGGCTGCGATGTGTGCCATTTTCGTCAGTCGATAGACGACGACGACCAGGATCGCGTCGTTCTCACTCGCTCCAGCCAGTAACCCCGTGACGAAGTCCATCGTCACCTGCTGCCAAGCACGCTCTGGGGGTGGTATCGATTGCAATTGTCCTACCAGCCGCTTCCGTGATGATTTCACGAGTTGGCAAGTGGGACATGATGCCACGTGTCGTTGTACGTCAGTCAACATTTCGGGCGGGTAGTAGTACCGCTGCGGCTGCTGCGATGTTTTCTCTACCCTGAAATGCCCCGAGGTAACTCCATCGTGTGCCTCTTGTAACAGTAATTCCCGTAGCAGTGTGTACCTTGGTACCCAGATGCGGTCGGTCCCAGCTTTTGTGTAATAAACTCCCTTTGCTGCTGCGAACTGCTGCGAATTCCCTCATGTGAAGAATGGATCCGTTTGGTAATTGTGGGTAAATATGCCTGTTAGTAGTGGGCTGGTCTGGGCAAGTAGTATTGCATGGATCTGGGCAGTGGGGCGGGTCAGTGTGTTGGCGATGTTTGATGCCCCTTTTTTGTAGGTGACTGTGTAGTGGAAGTTTGACTCTAGAAAATCGAGCCAGCGAATCTGTCGTGGGTTGAGGTGTGGCTGTGCGCGGAGGTACTGTAGTGATTTATGGTCTGTCCGTACTGTCACGTCCGCGCTGGTCAAGTATCATCGCCACACTTTGAACGCGTGCACGATCGCGAGCATTTCACGGTCGTGTATCGGGTAATTTTTCTCGGGCGAATGCAGTTTTCGTGACTCGTATGCGATGGGCTGTAGGTAGTTGCCGAAATCCTGTAGCAGTTTTGCTCCGATGGCGATGTCGCTTGCGTCTGTAACTATGTCGAATGGGCAGTGTGGGTCGGCGATGCGCAGTACGGGTGGTGAACAGAGAATATTTTTCAGGACAGAGAAGGCAGCATGCTCTTTCTCCCTCCACGTAAAAGCGACCCCCTTCTGTAGCAAGTCTGTCAGCGGCACAGTTAACCGTGCCATGTCGGGGATGTCAGAATGAGAAACGAGAATGAATGACTAGAATGAGGGTTGGGTACAAATAGGTCCTCAGCACCTCTAGCAGGACGCGAGTCGACAGCTACCTCGGCAGGCTCAACCGGGTCTACCTGAGAGACACCTGAGGGAGCGGCACCCTGAGGGGGATGGGGGTCTACCACTTCAGCACCTGGCGCGAGGAAGAGAGGCGGGGGAGGGAGTGGGGCAGTGCGGTAGGGGAAGAGGCGGTAGAAGGGGACGGACTCGTCAAAAGTGACGTCCTGAGAGGGGAAGACTCGGTGCGAGGCGGGGTGGTAAAACTGCCAGCCAAACGCATCCGGGACAAAGCCAAGAAAGACACAGGGAGCAGTGCGGGAGGAGAGCTTGTCCGCAGACGTGTCGCGAACAAAAGCTCGGGATCCCCAGACACGGAAGCGTGACGCATCGCCAACCTCCCCCGTCCACAGCAGTGTGGGCGAGGTCTCCGGAGCGGAGACACGGGGCCAGAGGTTGAGCTGGTGCACAGCGTACCGGACCGCAAACGGCCACAGAAAGTGGGGGGCAGCCGCGTGGACTAAGGAGGTACGAGCGACCTCCATGACCAAGCCAATGCGGCGCTCAGCAACCCCATTCTGCTGTGGAGAGGCCGGAAGCGTGAACGACTGGCGAATGCCGTGCTCGGCACAGTAGGCTGCCAAGAGGTCGGAGGAGAACTCGCCACCTCTGTCAGAGTGCAAGCGCAGGACAGGAAACTCCGAGCGAAAACGCTCTCGCAGCTGAAGACGTTCTTTGCTGATCCAAGGGATTAGAACATCAGGGACTTCACCCTTGGTGCGCAAGGGGAAGACCGTGGTGTAGCGCGAGTAGTCGTCAACGATGATCAAGAAGTACCTCTCCTGGCCCTGACCACGGACGCGGGCTGGGCCCCACACGTCCATGTGGAGCGTCTGCAAAGGAGCAGTCGTCGGGGGGAACGAGGAGGAGTGAGGGGCAGCGCGCTGCCGCCCCTCGACACAGGGAAGACAAGGAGGAGCAAGGGAGGGTGGGAGGGGAGGGAGTACCCGAGGAAGACCAGAGACAAGGTACCGAGCGTGCATGCCCCGAAGGCGCTGCACTGACGGGTGACCAAGTCGGTGGTGCTAGAGGACAGTCTTGTGCGCTAGAGAGCGACACGAGCAGGGGGCAGACAGCTGACCTGACGCAGACGCAGACGCAGACGCCGCTACCTGAGGGGACTTAGTGGTCAGTGTGTACAGGTCCGACCCCGGCTGCCGAGTGAAGGTAGCCAGGTGACGGCCCGTCCGAGCACACGTGCAGTGTATCACACGCTCGTAGGCAGGGGTGAACTGGTGAACACCCCCATCCTGAAGCGCACAACCCGCCACCAAGTTCGTAGAGAACGAGGGGAGGTGGAGACCTGACAGTGTGCCCGCCGGGACAGCAGGACAAGGAAGTACAGTGGAGGAGGTCGCAATGACCGGACCCCCAGAGGGGTCAGCGAGCGAGACAGCGACTGGTCGAGCAAGGGGCTCAAGAGCAGTGCGGTCACAAAAGAAACAGCGCGAGGCGCCTGAGTCTAGAGTGAAGGTGTGCAGTGCCTCAGTGGACGCAGTAGTACCTGGGGTGGCAGACACACAAGCACCTAGAGCAGTAGCCTCACCAGCACCTGGGGAAGCAGACACGCAAGCACCTAGGGCGGCGGCCTCACTCGTGCGGATGCCTGGGTCAGGCGGAACACTCAGGTACTGGTCCTCCTCTCCACTAATAGTCAATGCATACATTGCTTTGAGAATAACATCAAAATCAAGAGCATAGATATCGATATCCTTTTTGAGGAGATCAGCCCACTGAGGGAGCTCAGGAGCGTCAGGAAACTGAGTGCGCCAAGCATCATCTAGGCGTGAGAAGCAGCGCTGCGCAGTGTGCGCCCTCCCGCACGTCTGTCCCGCACGGCGACCAGTGCGGATGACGTAAGTGCAGCTAAGGCTACCCCCCCCACCCCAGTGCTGGAAGTACCACTCACGAAGCTCCTGGGAGGACTGAGGGTGCTGCGCGCTCTGGCCAGTGCCAGAGCCTCCACGACCACCACCGCCTCCGTCGCCACGACCACCACCGCCCCTGCCGCCGCCACGTCCACTGCCGCCACCACCACCGCCCCCACCCCGGCCACTGCCGCCGCCGCTGCCTCCACCACCCCCACCGCTGCCACTAGCCCCTCCAGCCCCGCCACCGCCTCCACCGCTGCCACCACCCCCACCACCGCCTCCCCCGCCGTCACCCCCACCGCCCTTGCCTCTCCTGCCCTTGCCGCTGCGGCGCCCGCTGGGAGCGGACGCAGAGCCGACCTGCTCAGTACCAAGAAGGTCGACGGCAGCAGCAGAGGCGACAGAGGGGAGCAGGGGGGAGGGGGAACACCCCTCGAAGAAAGGGGTGCGGGGGTCGCCACGAGAGGCACCTACAGCTACAACACTCTTCTCAGCTGCAAGTCATTCCTTCTCTAGGGCGGCAATGGTGAGCTCAGTGGGGCAGCGAGCTAGGAAGTGGTCCCTGACTGTACGCAGGCTGTCAGGGAGGCGGGTGACTAGGTGGTAGAGAGTGAGCCAGAGCGGGGGAGGGTTGGAGGCAAGAAACTCGGCGGGCATGGCTGCACGGAAGCGGGCATCGCTAGTACGGAGGTGAGTGATGAGGTCAGCGACTGTGTGGAAGGCGGACAGGTCCGGGAACAGGTAGGGAAGCGAGAGACGGCCTAGTGCAGCTGAGGCCGGGGAGGAGTAGCGCGCAACTACCGCAGTGTACAGGGCCTGTGCAGTCTGATGCTGACCAAAGTGCTCGCGCTCATCGACTGGCAGTGAGTTGCGAATAGCAAAGCGGGCGTGAGCATCGCGAGTCTGCCACTGCGAGCGAGCAGTAGCGGTGTCAGTAGCAGCAGAAGCAGGGACTGTGCCGAGTGCGTGATCGTACAGCGAGATATCCTCTCTGGCAGTGAGTTGGAGGAACAGGTGTAGATCATCTAGCCAGGACTCAAACTTAACCGGGCGGCCCTCAGCATCGAACGAGAGAACTCTAGGACTAGCCATAGCTGAAGCAGTAGCAGTGACAGCAGTAGTAGTAGCAGAAGTAGTAGTAGTAGCAGAGGCAGTAGGGCAGTGCAGCTCGGCCTGGGCGGTGCGACTCGGCCTCGGCGGCGCGGCTCGGCTAGGGCGGCGCGGCTCGGCTAGGGCGGCGCGGCTCGGCTAGGGCGGCTCGGCTCGGTCGGGTCGTGGGCCGCGACTCGGTCCTAGAGGGAGAGCGCGGGGCCGTCTAGGGCGAGGGCGAGGCCGGTCGGGGGGCCGTTCGGGGCTAGCGCGGGGCCGTTCGAGGGCCGTAAAAGGCTAGCGCGGGGCCGTCGGGGGCCTTAGGGGGCTAGCGCGGGGCCGAGAGGGGCCGTGAGAGGCTAGCGCGGGGGCCGCACGGGGCCATTAGGGGCTAGCGCGGGGCCGTTCGGGGGCCGTGAGAGGCTAGCGCGAGGCCGACGGGGGCCTGAAGGGGGCTAGCGCGGGGCCGACGGGGGCCTTAGGGGGCTAGCGCGGGGCCTGAGGGGGCCGTGAGAGGCTAGCGTGGGGCCGATCGGGGGCCGTGAGAGGCTAGCGCGGGGCCACACGGGGCCTTGAGAGGATAGCGCGGGGCCGTAAGGGGCCTTAAGAGGGCGACGCGAGGGGCCGTTAGGGGCCTTAAGGGGCGACGCAAGAGGGCCTTAGGGGGCCTTAAGAACGAGGCGCTCGAGGCGCAGGAAAAGGCGACGCACGAGGGCGCGGCTAGCGGAAACGGTGGGCCCTATCGTTTCGGTCCTCGGTGAAACCTAGGCTCGTAATACCATGTCAGAATGAGAAACGAGAATGAATGACTAGAATGAGGGTTGGGTACAAATAGGTCAAACCTAACCCTAGAAATGTGTACCCACTATAGGCTTACCCACTGTAGCCTAAACAAGCACAACATACAATGTTTGACAGGGGACAAACTGACGCATGTAATTGACGAACCCCAAAAAGCTCTGCAGTTCCGTGATACTCGTCGGGGGGTGCCAGGCTTTTACCGTGTCCAACTTCTTCGGGTCAATTTCGACCCTAGCCTCCGAAATAACGTGCCCCAAAAACTCTAGCCTGTTCTGAAAAAACTCGCACTTGGAACCCTTGGTCAGTAGCCGATGCTCGTCTAAAATTTCATATATTGCTTCCTGATATGCGAAGTGCTGCTGCTTGTCACGACTATAGAAGAGGATGTCGTCGAAGTAAACTATCACGCATTTATCTAAAAACGGCCTAAAAGCTTCGTTCATGGTCATCTGAAAAGTTTGCGGCAGCACCCCCAGGCTCAGCACGCTTGGGGGTGCTGAGCCTAGGGGTGCCTCTGAAAAGGAGAGGCAGGTGGCAGCAAGTATCAGCGCCAAGGGCGAAGCGGTTGGTAGCGGCAATGGCGCGAACGATCGGGTCAAGGATAACGAGCTCAAGAAGAGCAAACCTGAAGTTACCAGCAAGCTGTGTGATCTTAAGGAGAGTGGTGCAGCATCCAAGGAGCTGCAGAAGGGTGAGGAGAACCCCGAGACAGCAGCGGAAGAGGGCTGCGGAGAGAGTATGTGGGGCGCTATTGCGAGCTCGACAATCTCCAATCCGACTTCGGCTACGGGGTAGTGTGATTGGCTCACCTTGCATCGGCGAATGGGGCACGTGGCCCTGCCTATCTTATAGCAGCTATTGAAGAATGAGATGTTTGCTGGCATACGTGTGAAGGCGGAGCCCGGTGAGGTGCTTGCCTGCTCGACGTGCATTCAAGCCAAGTTAACCCGGTTTCCGTTCCCGAGTTCGGAGGCAACGGCTAAGGCACCGCTTGATGAGGTGGTGATAGACGTGGTGGGCCCTCTGAAGCTTGGAGCTGCTAGAGCTAAATATTTCCTTACTAATGTGGATGTCTACACCCACATGACTGGGTGTACGTGTTGTCCAAGAAGAGTGATATAGCTGAAACGGTGAAGACCGATTGGTTGCCGATGGTGGAGCGGCAACAAGACCGGCTTGTGAAGTAGATCCGCACCGATCGTTGTTGTGTGATGCAATCATATGCATTCACGTCTGTCTGCCTCCCGTCGTGTGTCCGTGCGTTGCATGCGTGGTATAACTGTGTGCAAGAAATTTGTTTTTGGTGTGGTTTGAATTTTCTGAGTATGTGTGAATGTTATCTTTCTTGAACATGTATGCAAAATGACTCTTCTTCTCAAGAGCTTTCTGACGAACCAAGAATAATTGCGATCGGAGCAAGGACGAGAAAGTTGCGAACCTTCGAAGTTCGTATGCTTTTCGTATTTGGTTATGGCGACCTTGGGAGTTTGTAGGTTGACTCCATATGGGGTATAGACTTTTGGGGGTTGGGAAATTCGCCCCCATCATTGTAGATGATGCCATGTGGTTGGGATAACCCAAACTAGGTTGCCAATTGTGGCCAAGTTGGGGTGAGGTGGATTGTGAGGGTTGGGAAAGTACTAAATGTCTAAGTTGGGGTGTCTATAGAGAGGGGAATTGTGTGGTATGGGTTTTCTTTGGCCGAGGACTCTCTGAGGACCTTCCCTCTCGTCCTCCTCTTCCCTTCTACTTGGTTTCTAGCTACTCTAATTTTTGTGTGGTTCTTCTGAGACAATTGTGGTTGAGTTAAGTTTCAGTGGCAGCATACCCCCTATTGTGCCGAAATTTATAACTCGAGTTATTCTCCATCTTTTGATACAATTCAAATTGAGAAAGATAGCCATGGTCAAGGGCTACAACATACTCGAGTTTAAGAGAATTCTAACAGTGCGCTTTTTGTTGACGGCGTTTCTTGTAAAGTCGACGATTCTGTCCGGAATTCTAAGCCAACGATTTTGTGATGCTTCGGCCCCTAAACGCTCTAGACTCCGTCCTTAGTTTCCAACAATCGTGGTGGAGAGTTCCTGAGCAAGGAGTTTGGATTGTGGCTGAAGAAAAATGGCATAAGGCACTCCCTTACCATGCCATACTCCCCTTTAATGAACGGCATCGCCGAGCGAGCGAACCGCACGATCACAGAGACGACACACGGTTTGCTCATTGAAGCTGGGCTACCCGACTATTTGTGGCCTGATGCAGTGCGGAGTGCGTGTGTGGCCAAGAACAAAGCCTTGACTCATGTGGGAGCAGACAAATGGGTGCCCTATGTGGAATGGCTTGGAAGGAAGCCAATGGTGGATATGCTTTGGGTGTTCGGGTGCATGTGCATGGCGCTCGTGCCTAAGCATCTACGGCACAACAAGCTTGGTGCCAAGGCGATATGGGCTCTGCACTTGGGCATGGCTCAAAACAGCAAGGGGTGGCTTCTTTGGGACCAATTCACGAAGAAGTTCTTGGTGAGCAGGGACTGCAAGTTCATGGAGAACCTCATGTACAACGATTGGAAGGCAGAAAAATGAGGCGAAGCTTGGCGTGCAGTTTGGAGAGGTGAAGAGTTCCGGCTTGGAGCATATGGAGCTGCCTTTGGAGCCGAGCAACGGCAGCACAACCACAATGCAATCTACCCTTGTGAATGGGGGAGAGGAGACCAAGGATGCAGATGAAGAAGAGGAGGAGGTGCAAGAAGTGAACGAGCGTGCACCGGCACTTCCTTCGCGCTCTACAAGTACTCCACGGAACCGAGCCACACCGCAGCAACGCCAAGGCCTTCAAGTCCCTACAGCTGAGGAGGAAGGAAGGGGAAAGAGGAGAGTCCAAACCCCTAATAGGCTGACCTATGATGCACCTAGAAAGTAGGGCAAGACAGCCTTGGCCGGAGCGGCAGTGATGGTAAAGATGACAAAAGAAATTGACTGAGGACTGGCAGCACGAACCAAGTCAGACTCAGAGTCTGGACCGCCAGCAAGAGAGGACGCAGGAGGAGAAGGCAGGGGAACTCGCAGTGGAACAGAGGAAGGACGAAGTGTAATACTGTGAGTGCCAGGGGCAGGAGGAGGACGCGGACGCGGACACGACTACTAGTGCGACCAGCGCGAACAGGCGAGGCAAGGCAAGACGTAGGCTCACGACGCTCTATAAGACCTCCGATCTGCTCAGTGTAAGGAGAAGGAGCAGGCAGTGGGGAGTCTGGCTGTAAATGTGGCTGCAACTGGTCAGGCGGTGGACATAGTAGAGGTGGAGTAAGGCCAGTAGAAGACGGGAGACGAAGAACCTGGCGAAGCAGTGGAACAAAAAACGGTTGCTGCCGCACAATGCCTCCAGCACCATTACCGACAGCTCCAGCACATCCAGCGCCAGCACCTCCAGCTCCAGGGTCTCCAGCTTCAGCGCGTGCAGCTCCAGGGTCTCCAGCTTCAGCGTGTGCAGCACCAGGGTCTCGAGCTCCGGAGCCTCTACCTGTAGGGTCTCCAGCAGTTCCAGTACCTCGAGCACCTCCGGGACAACAGCTCCAGCACCTCCAGCACCTCCAGCACCTCGAGTACCAGCAGCACCACCAGCTCCGGCAGCTCAAGTACCTCTAGTACTAGCACCTCCAGGACTTGCAGCTCCAGCACCTCTAGCACCTTGAGTACCAGCAGCACCACCATCTCCGCCAGCTCCAATACCTCCAACACGAGCACCTCCAGGACCAGCAACTCCAGCGCCTCCAGCTCCAGTGCCTCCAACGGCAGCGTCTCCAGTGGCAGGCCACCCAGCTACAGCAGTGCCACTCCGAAGGCAGGTGCGCCGAGCAAACCAGTCGCGCAGCTGCAGTGGAGAGAGAGGCTCCCGCCGTGACGAGGCACCCGTAGGACCTCTAGCAGACACAGTACCTCTAGGCTCAGCACCCCCACACTCAGCACCCCCAAGCTCCGCACCCTCAAGCTCAGCACCCCCAAGCTCCGCAAGCTCAGGCTCAGCACCCCCAGGCTCTGCATGTTGGTGCAACCCCTACGGTTTGCACTCGGCTTGTTGTTCGTGTGCGTGCATGCGTGTCTGTATGGAATGGTATGAGTGCATGAAATAAATATATATATCATGCTTATAATAGTGTGTGTATGATGGGTCATGATGTCGAGTGTGTGTGTGTCAAGTGAATAGCGAGTTATTGCTAGTCACGTGTTACGCGGTCATTTTGTGTGTCCCACGCAGTTTCTATTTTGTCGTGCGCAGTTTCTAATTTGTCCTGTATCAAACGTTCGGCGTGTCACAGGTGTGTGCAGCAGACCTATCAAGAACTCATGGATGAGTTTGTGATGAAGAACCCGAGCCTTGGTTTCAAGCTTCAAGTGATTTCGAAGCTCGCCAAAAGGGTACACTTCAAGATATTGAAGATAGTTACATTATAATGTGTAGTGTAACATTTCTCTTGGTGTAGGCCCTTTTGAAAGGTAGTTTCGAGACCCTTCTTGGTTGGGGACAGTGTGGCACTGTTCCACATCACTGTACCTCGGCTCTTGGGGTTTGTAGGAGCTGGGAGTCATTCCCAACTCCGAACTCTTCCTAGTTCTTCCTAATTGTGTGTTCTAAGACTATTTTGCTGCCATAGTGCCATTCGTTCAAACCGATGATGTGTCGTCAGTTCTTGATGAATTTGTGCGATCTATATTGCCTGTTGTAGGCGAAGTTAAGACGCTTCAGATCCAAGTTGAATCAAGTTATTTCGAGCTAAGACCAGGTCGCTATGAGCCTTTAAAGCCGCTGTGCAAATATCCGACTGTGCAGACTATCTTTGGTTCTAGGCACATTGAAGCCTATTGTGACCATAACACCGCACCATCAGACTCAGCAACCACAGGCTCAGCACCACCAGGCTCCTCACGCTCAGGCTCAACACCCCTAGACGCAGCACCCCTAGCAGCACCACCCCCAGCAGCACCAGAGTCGACAGCGATCTCGATAGGCACAGCCAAGGGGAGTGGGTCTACCTGAGACACACCTGAGGGAGCAGGTCCCTGAGGGGGGAGGGGGTCTACCGAAGGGGGACTTGGGGCAAGGAAAAGCGGGGGGGGGGGGGGGGGGGGGGGGAGGCGGTGCGGTAGGGGAAGAGACGTTAAAAGGGGACCGACTCGTCAAATGTGACGTCCTGAGAGGGCAGGACACGGCGCGTGGTGGGGTGGTAAAATTGCCAGCCAGGCGCGTCAGGGGGAAAGCCAAGGAAGACAGTGGGAATGGCGCGAGAGGAGAGCTTGTCCGCAGAGGTATCGCGGACAAAGGCACGAGAGCCCCAGACCCAGAACACCGACGCATCACCAACCTCCCTCGTCCAACACAGTGTAGGCGAGGTCTCCGGGAAGGAGACACGAAGCCAGAGGTTGAGCTGATGCGCAGCGTACCAGACCGCAAACAGCCACAGCTGCAGGTGTGCTGGCAAGTTTCCAGCTACGTTGGCACGTCGTCGACTTGCAGCGCTGGCACGCTGCCTTTGTGCTGCATTGGAGGTTGAGCTGCCCGCTTTTTAGGTTGCCTTGCATCTGATGTAGTCCTCTTTGCCTAACCATTGTGTATCATTGTTCTCAAATTTTGCTAGTAAACTCTTGCCGTTTTGCCCCGTAAACACGCAAGTGCTAGAAAACACAAGGAATGCTACGATCACTTGTACCACCCCTGACCTCCCACGTAGCCCACTCTAAACCATTAGGTATGGACTCATTTACAGCCCAAGACAGGCTACGGAGGTACCGGGAGGGGAGGAGTCATCAATGGAGGCAAACGTGCGAAAGCTTCGTGAAATCCCCACTAAGCAATAGCCCTACAGCAGAAACAAGAAAAGAAGTGACGAGGGAGAGGCTGGTTTTTATCAGGCGGATTCTGATGGGGTCTGCCACACGGGTGGGTGGACAGCAAGACGCGAAGGAATTATGGGATGTAAGGCTCAGATATCTGGTGCGGCGGCAGCAGTGCGGTGACTTATTGCTGAAACCATGGCGGAACTTGGAGCTGAACTTGGAGGAAAAGGTCCGGCCAGACTAGCATTGAAGCCTTTTGCAGCTGCCCCTAAAAGATGGAGAAGCCTCTTGTTGTCCCCTCCACCAAACTCGGCTGGCTCTTCTTCCCGTAGGACAAAGGGGGGCGCAGTTATCAATGAGGAAGATGAAAAGTTGCTGGAGCGGAGAGCGCATACAGTCACTAAGGTGGAATGGGCGGGAAGGTGGAATGGATCCATCAATTGGCGAAATGTGGTGCACATCCTGGAATCTCCCGCTATGCTATTCCCAACCTCCGAAAGGATGTCCTCATTCGTGTACTTAACTTGAATTTGCAAGTCGGGGAGAGATTAGTTGTCCTCAGCGCGAAGCCAGTCTGCTCGCATTGACACTTGAGCATTGCCCGGTCCACGCATCAAGACGGTGGTGGTGGCCCTGCAACATGCTTTCGGCTAAACCTACTCCGCGCTGTGTCTTCACTGGGGGACCTTCTCTTTCAGAAGGCACGATCCAGTTCAGCCTTCTTAGAAGCGACACTCGTTGCCATCACCCTTCACCAGCTTTGGTTGGAGGAGAGATTCGATGCGAGGTGGTTTTTGTTGGAAACAATAAGTCTTAAAGTGCGCTTCTGTCGTGTCAAAATCCAAGGCACCAAGCGAAGCAGTCGCAATCGAAGCATCGAGTCAACCTCGGAGGTTAGGGTAACCTCCTGGAGGTTACGAGAAAGTCAAAGGTCAGCGACCTTTGACTCGACATTTACAGCGCGACAGTTAAGGACACACAACTGACTCGTTACAGAGCAGTTGCCCGAGTCGCACTATATCGAACCGCAACAGCAATACAGTTATCTATCTATCTATTCGTATTCCCTGTACTCTTATATAAATCCTTGTACTTGTTTGTTTAATTCAATCTACTTTGCTCTCACACACCCGTGCAAGGTTGGTTCATAATCTTCACTAAAAGCTTCCGCTATTACAAGTCTCTACCCTAGAGTTCTCCTCTGCAAAGATCCTAAGGGCTATTTCTCAGCCCAACAAAGTATGAGAGCGGACAGGGGAAAACTCTAACTCCTTTTTAAAATCTTTTCAAGACATGGCAACAAACAAGGAAAGGAGCTCTCCTAATGGCTCCTCAGGCACTACTCCTACTCCACCACCAGCTTCTGGCCTGCAGACAGAAGAAGGCACGGCAGCAAGACCAAGGGGAACTTCAACCGAGACGCCCACGAACCACCCTTCTGACTTCGACCAGAGCATGATGGAGAAATTTTTCTCCTTCATGTCCTTCTACGAGCAACACCAGCAGTCGGGACCTGCACAGACACACAACAGCAACAACGGAGCAGCACCCATGAGCCTTGACGGGTCGTCATACGCGCGAGGAAATCAACAGCAACAACCCACCTTCGCCCCGTACGAACGCGGGTCGATCAGCTTCCTGCCTCAACCTCCACCTGCGCAAGACAAACCAATGGATGCTTTACAAGTCCATTCGCAGTTCGCACATGTTCTGAAATTACAGACGTCAAGACCTTTCGACGGAAAGGACTTCTTTACCTGGTCCTTCGAATTCGAGTTGATGATGGAGGGCGCGCAGATACTCGGCTTCTTCGACGGATCCCTGCAATACCCAGCAAACGGCACACAGTATGAGAAGCAGCAGTATACGTATCAATCAATGATGGCGTATACTATTCTACTGAGAAATATCACACCAACCCAGCAGCAGAACATTCGCTCTTACCTAAACTTCGGCAACTCGGCGGAACTCGCGTACGGTCATCTGAAGAATCTGTATCAGGCAACAGACAGCGTAAACCAGAGCAGGTTAATGGCACAGCTGACAACAGTTGAAATGAAACAAGGAGAAAAAGGGTTGGCGTATATCAGCCGATGTCGCGAATTGCGCGACAAGCTTCTTCGATGTGGAGGGTCAATCTCTGAAGACGCCTTCGTAACAGTCGTCATCGGTGGCCTCGGTCCTCAGTGGCGCGCCACCAAAGCAATCCTTCGAGCACACGGGAGGATCTCCGAAGCAGCACTTTGCGCCGAAATTCACGCCGAGCAACAGGATATGGACCTGCAAGAAGAAAGACACAAGAAAAAGACATTAGCACCGGAGTTTGCTTTCCATACTCAGCGACGACACAACAACTACAACAATCGACAGCAGCAGCCGAAGCTAGTACCTCCGTTCTGTCATATCTGCAAAACATCAGGACACCCACGGACGCACTGCCCGTCTCGACAGACGACACCACAGCGACAACTGCGGCCTTCAAGCACCCAAGTTACTTCGACACAAGCAAGCTCGACAACCACACTTCAAGCTTCAACGACCTCAACCGGACAACCTGCACAAGGAGCAAAACACATAGTCAACTGCATGGTCAAGATAAACGACTCCTGCATAACAGAGTCACCACCCCATTACTCACCGGAAGAGGAGCTCGACAACAGGACACCTCGTCGTGAATCACTCCATCCAAATCCGACTTACGCCGCCATCGCTCAAAGTGAACCGTCTGGGCAAGACACCTGGTTCTTGGACAGCTGATGTGGGCAACACATGTGCTCGTCCGGGCGTTTCGTACAACGCGAACATCGACTCCAACGAGAAGTGATCATCACGGTCGCCAACAATCAAAACCTGCACACAAGACGGCAAGGAGTGGTACAACTTCAGTCGAGAGAAACCAATGTTATACTACACATGTCCAAGGTACTCATTGCTGAAGGGCTCGGATACAACTTACTGAGCGTCAGTCAGTTGATGGCGAAAGGAATTCATCTGGAAGCCGACAGCACGACTCAGGAGTTCAAGCTTTACCACGGGAAAGGCGGTCTCTACATCGGGAAAGCAGTGCTGAAGAACAACGTCTTCGTCCTCGACTTCGTTCCCGACCTCGGCACTGCAGACAGCGACGCCATTGTGAACTTCGCTGATTGGACACACCCTCCGGATCTCGACCCCGACTTCAGCCCGGGAGGTTTCTGGTACTCCCACACTATCCCTGAAGCAGAACGAACAAGAGCGTTAGCAACGATTCAGCAAGAAGCAGAGGCAACAACATCGGCAGCAGCAACAACATCGGCAGCAGCTACAACATCGGCAACAGCAACAACATCAGCAGCAGCAGGAACAACGACACCAGTCACAGTTGACGAAGCACCACCAACACTCGCGCAACAGCTGAATCCAACTCAACGGGAAGTCCACCGAAGCGCCAACCTCGTCGCCAGCTTCTACTCCAACTCCGACGTATATCAGCGTTCACCCGGACATCGCGCCTCTGAAGAAATCTGGCACGCACGCACAGGACATCCAAGCAATACGGTTTTAAATAACACGATAAGAGCAGGAGTCCTTGACAAAGACTCTCTACTTCTACCCGATGGCAGAGAACTCCAAAAGGCACGGGGGACTTGCCTTATATGTCCCGAAGCCGACTTACCTCATCGACCGTTTGCTCCACACCACAACCCGAGCGCTCCAGCGTACACTCCACTCGAAAAGGTCTACAGCGACATCCTCTACAATCGCGACCCAGGACAAGTCAACTACAACTACACCATCACCTTCATCGACGCCGCCACTCGATATGTCTGGCACCGCAACCTACCCAGCCGCGACATGGCACTCGCAGCATTTTCCGCCTGGCTACCGATAGCAGAGAGAGAGTCTGGAACACAACTGAAAAGTTTCCAGTCAGACGGAGGTGGCGAGTACACCTCTCAACGCTTCAAGCAGTTCTTGGCGGAAAGGGGGATCAAGCAACTCCTCTCCCTTCCCTACGCACATCAGCAGCAAGGTGTTGCAGAACAAATGAACAGGACCCTGCAGAACAGCATGCGCAAACTGTTGCGTGGCATGCGGCTACCCAACCACCAGTGGCCAGCAGCAATGGATCACGCTGTCATGCTGCACAATTTGTTGTCATCGTCATCACTCCCGAACAACGCATCACCGCATCTGCTGTGGACAGGGAAGCAGGGCAGCACAAAAATGTTACGAGTCTTCGGGTGCATGGTACAGTACAGACCCCCAGAAGCACGAGCGGGAAGATTTTCGCAACGGGCACAGTGGGGACTACACCTCGGCATCGAGAAAAATTACAACGCATGGAGAATCTTCGACGTCCACACAAAGGAAACAGTAGCAGCACGTGACGTGATCTTCTACGAAAGACTCACCCTTCAGACGTACCTCGCCAACTTGCACGAAAATCGGGACCTCACCAGTGGTTTTCGTGGTGACCGAGCCTTCGCGTCAGCAGCGGACGAAGCAGACTGGGACGAACAGAACGTCGACAATGCCTCGGAGGAAGCCGGACCTCTCCCATACTGCTCCGTCAACGTGCCCATGGATGAGGATAATCCTCGCGAAAGCAACAACGCCGAAGTCTTCTACCGCTTCGCCGACGATGGTTACGTAACACCTGCGACAGTCAACACTAACGAAGCAGAAAGAGTAGGGCCAAATTTCATGCCCGACCCAGAAGCGGGAGACGAAGCAGCTTATCCCGAGGATCCAGAACTCCCTCGATACTCACAGACTGGGCTGCAAATCCTTGGTCTCGTCACCGCAGTCCATGGCGCCGGCATTCCTAAGGAGCCTGCGACGGTTCAGCAGGCTCTGGGGGGGGAACACAGGGAGAAATGGCGTGAAGCCATGGACAAAGAGCTGAAGGCACTGGAGGAGCGCAACACCTGGAAAATTGTTCCCATCGGCGTAGCCCAAAACAAGACCATTCTTACCGGGAAGTGGGTCTTCCGTGTGAAGACGAAAGCTGATGGCACCATCGACAAGTTCAAAGCCCGCTGGGTCGTACGTGGCTTCGACCAAGAGCACGGAAGAGACTACACCGAAACCTTCGCTCCGGTCAGCCGTCACACCTCACTCCGAATTCTCATCGCCGTCGCCGCCATGAAGAAAAAGAAGTTGCGACAAACCGATGTTGCGAACGCATTTCTCTACGCACCTGTGGATGCAGAAATCTTCGTCGAACTCCCACACGGCTCCCACGGCGAACCTAACCGAGTGTGTCAACTGCTCAAATCACTTTACGGGATCAAACAGGCACCGCGACTGTGGCAGCAGTACCTACACACTCGCCTCATCCGCATCGGCTTCAAACAACTCCCGCACGACCAAGGCATGTATCGCCTCACAAAAGGAGGCGACTACGTCCTGCTAATCGTCTACGTGGACGATCTCCTCTACATTGGGTCGACTGACGACATCGCTGCGTGGTTCGAAGGGGAGCTCCAGAAAGACCTTACGCTCACGGTCTCCTCTACGGTTACGCAATATCTCTGGCTCAACATTCGTGAGGAAGAAAACGCAATCTACCTAAGCGCCGAGAAGTACGCCGACACCATCGCGAAACGCTTCCGTCTCACACCAAGCGCCATCTCCACGCCTTACCGCTACGCGTCAGGAACCGAAAAGGGGCAATCTACTCTACTCAAACCAGCTGGCATACGTGACTATCAGAAGAAGCTCGGATGCCTCCTCTTTGCAGCAGTCACATGCCGTCCTCACCTATCCTACTCCGCGAGTCAGCTCGCCACCTATCTCAAGAGACCTGAAGCAGAGCATCTGGTAGAACTCGATCGTGCTCTCCACTACTTCGTCAGCACCGCGACGATCGGACTAACTTATCATAAAAACGTGACTACACCAACCAAGCTGATCGGCTACGTCGACGCCGATCACGCCGGCGACACCAACAATAGGCGCTCACGCACCGGCTATGTCTACCGCCTTGAGCCTATCGGTCCTATCTCCTGGCAGTCGAGCAAGCAGGAGTTAATCGCACTATCTTCAGCAGAAGCAGAATATATTGCACTCTGCTCAGCCACCAAGGAGGGACTTTACCTTCGCAAATTACTGGAAGAAGTGAAGCTAGCCGAGTTACCCAGCTTCACCGTGTTCTGCGACAACCAGTCAGCAATTCGCATCGCCAACAAGAACGGTTTCGCAAACAGGACGAAACACATCGCCCTGCGCTATTTCTTCGTGAAGGACGAGATCGAAAAGGGGAAACTCGATCTGTCATACTGTCCAACATCCGAGATGGCAGCCGATTACTTGACCAAGAAACTCGGAAAGCAGAAGTTCGAATACTGCATGATGCTGACTGGACAAAGCCACGTCACCAGCAGCGACACTCCAGAAGCGAAGGGGAGTGTTGGAAACAATAAGTCTTAAAGTGCGCTTCTGTCGTGTCAAAATCCAAGGCACCAAGCGAAGCAATCCCAATCGAAGCATCGAGTCAACCTCGGAGGTTAGGGTAACCTCCTGGAGGTTACGAGAAAGTCAAAGGTCAGCGACCTTTGACTCGACATTTACAGCGCGACAGTTAAGGACACACAACTGATTCGTTACAGAGCAGTTGCCCGAGTCGCACTATATCGAACCGCAACAGCAATACAGTTATCTATCTATCTATTCGTATTCCCTGTACTCTTATATAAATCCTTGTACTTGTTTGTTTAATTCAATCTACTTTGCTCTCACACACCAGTGCAAGGTTGGTTCATAATCTTCACTAAAAGCTTCCGCTATTACAAGTCTCTACCCTAGAGTTCTCCTCTGAAAAGATCCTAAGGGCTATTTCTCAGCCCAACAGTTTTTCAGGGCCGAAGATTACGTGCGCACAGAGTTCTGAGGAGAATTGTGTTTGCCTTTTGTCAGCACGCAAGGGTCTACACGGAGATGATGTGGAGGAAAGGGAAAGGCGCGGAGGAACAGCGGATGCTGGGTCGGATTCGAGCTGCCGATAAAGAAGTTGATGTGGACAATCCAAGAACTGTGTTCAATAAGCCGTAGACACCTTACGGTATATGGGGCAGCACATCCTATCCCCTCACGCACACTTACAACTGTTATTGGTAGTAGTTTGCACTTGTTGTCGGGGTATACTATCCAATCGCCGTATCAAAATGTATTCCTTTGCTAATCCAACTTTGCTCCAATATTGACACCTTTCTGCAGAGCATGCTAATCGGCTTATGTCAGGATGCCGTTGTCTCCTTTCGTTTGTTCATTTCTCCATGATTGTATTGCAAGAGAAACAATCAGCACTGAAGAAAACACAACACAGCTCTACGGTACGACTAACAATGAAAACCTTATCTCAAATGGATGAAATTGTCATACCCTGCACGAGCATGTACAGGAGCAGGACAGAACACATAGGAGACCCACAATGTGTCAGATGAGGCAGAAAACCAAACACAGCCATCCTACATCAACACTGTCTGTCCCATCTTTGGAGGCACTACACACCTGCTAGCAAGCAGCTTGGAGCATCCATGGTTGCCATGCTGCAGCGCCACTTGCATGGGCGTCCGGCCCTCAGCATCGGTCACATTCACCACTGCCCCCCACAGCAGCAGCAGCTCCACCATCGCCTCGTCTCCCCTCTCACACGCCACATGCAGCAGCCTCTGCCCCGTTCTCCCCGCACCGCCTCTTGTGGTCCCCGGTCCAGCTGGCGCCGTGCTGGCGACGACCCCGACCACGTCAGCGTTGACGTCGACGGGCGCGGTGACGAGGAGGCGGAAGGCGGAGCGCACGTCACAGGAGGCAACAGCTGCTTGCAGGTGGTGCAGCGCGGTCAAGGGGTTGTCGGTGGCGGGCGCTTGGTAACGCCGCTCCACATACTGGAAGATGGTGGGGTGGTGGCATGGGGGAGGATGGAACGGGGGAATGGGGAGAGGGAAATAGAAGGGAAACGGGATTTCACAGTGCAAGGCGAGAGTGGTACTGTTCAATTAGCACACGTCGCAGTCGCAGGGGCCGGAAAGGCGGAGCGGACATCGCAGGAGGCGACTGCTGCTCGCAGGTGGTGGAGTGCCATGGAGGGGGTGTCGGTGGTGGTCGAAGGGAAGCAGCGCTCCACATACTGGAAGATGGTGGGTTGGTGGCATGGACGGGTGGTGGCATGGAGGGGTGGTGGGATGGCATGGGAAGGAAGGAAGGGGGAAAAGGGGGAAGGTTGAAAAAATAGTGACGAGGAGGGGAATACACAGTACGAGGGGAGTTTGCTGCTGTTCACACATGGCACATCGCATGAGGCGACTGCTGTGCGGAGGTGGTGCAGCGCAGTCGAGGGGGTGTTGTTGGAGGGGGGGTTGTTGGAGGGGTGTTGTTGGAGGGGGTGTTGTTGGAGGGGGTGTTGTTGGAGGGGGCGAGGAAGCGCCATGCCACGTACTGCAAGATGGGGGGGGAGGTGAGATTAGGGGGTGGCAAATAGTGAGTCTGTGTCTTTGAGGGCCAATGAGTCCGTGTCTGCCAGCTTGACTGTTGATCCGACTGAAAAGCAACACAAAACCGTAAACCCTGCACGCGCGCGTCCCACTTACCCACCTTGCAACTGATGTATTCCCTTTCACTGCAACGGGTCCGTGCCTGCTGGCTTGACTCTGAAGTGAAAATTTCGTCAAAGGTGACTCTAAACCTTAAAGCTTGCACATGTGCATCCCACCCACCTTGCAGTGAATGTACTGCTCTTTCACTGCCAGCGAGTCCGTGTCTGCTGGCTTGTGCACCACAGCAGGTGCTGCTGCTGCTGAAGCGAGCATTGACGCCCCTCCATCGTTGGCCAATAGGATGTAGTCCTCTCCCTCGCCCTCCCCGCTCTCCACTCTATGCGGTACCATGGTTGTGTGTGGTGTGGTGGGACAAAACAGGAACAGAGGGGGGTGAGGAGAAGGAAGCGAAAAAGGAAGTGAGACAGAGAGCAGGAGCAGCGGCTGGATGGGTGATGCAAGCATTGAAACCCCTCCTCGTTGGCCAATAGGATGTGATCCCCCCCCTCGCCCTCCCCGCTCTCCACTCTACGTGGCGCCATGGTTGGAGGGAAGTGACGGGGGAAGGGGCGGGGAAGGGGCGGGGAAGGGGCGGGGAAGGAGGTGAAAGCGAGGGGGGAAGTGAGACAGAGAGTGGGAGAAGCGGGCGGTTGAGTAGTGAAAGGGTGGAGGAAACGTGTGGGGCAATGATATGGTATGCTATCGTATGGTTTGGTATGGTGTGGTGTGGTATGGAATGGTATGGTATGGTGTGGTGTGGTATGGAATGGTATGGTATGGTGTGGTGTGGTGTAGAATGGTATGGTTATGATACGATATGTTGGACTTATGGTATGGTGTGGTATGGCCTGCCGTATCATGGTATGGTATGATATGGAAGGATATTGAATATGGGCAAAGCACCACACAGCACAGCACCACACAGCACCGCGCACCACCGCACAACATACCGTGTCAGGGCATGGCCTGAAGAGCCTGCATTCCCTTCTCTCCCCCCCTGAACGTCCTTGAGCTGCTGCTCCCACACGCTGTTGGCAAAGTCGTTGCCCACTATGGCCATCAGCCGCACCAGCGGTGCCGTCCACACCTTCACATCTAGTGTCAACGATCGCACCTGGTAGTGGGAGGCGTGGGGGAGGGGGGAGGGAGGGAAGGAAGGGGTGAGGGAACAAAAGGGGTTGGCGCCTCAAAAGGACCACTAATGGCTATCAGCCGCACCAGTGGTGCCGTCCATACCTTCACGTCTAGTGTCAATGACCGCACCTGGTGGTGGGACGCACAGGGTGCAGAAGCACAGGGGAGGGGGAGGGAGAGGGCTAATAACGGCGGGTCAGAAGTTCCTTCTATTGCTATCAGCCACACCAGTGGTGCCGTCCACACCTTCACGTCTAGTGTCAACGACCGCACCTGGTGGCAGGGAAGCACAGAAGGGAGAAGTCGCGGAGGGAAGGAGGGAAGTCGCGGAGGGAAGGGGGAAGCCGCGGAGGGAAGGGGGAAGTCACGGAGGGAAGGGGGAAGTCGCGGAGGGAAGTGGGATGAGGTTAGTCAAGTCGTCTCCCAAGGCTCTTTCGGTGACCATAAGGCACACATCAGTAGAGATGTCCACCACACCAACAGATTCTGGTGCACGCCAGAGCAGTCAACGCGGAGCAGTCAATGCAGTGCAGAGCAGCACGCAGAGATTGAGCGTCGCCCAGTCGGGGTGGGTAGGGGTGCCTTATACCATGACCTAAAATTAGGCACACCCCGCCCCGGCTACTGAGATCTCTACTGCTAAAAGCCCACGTACCACTTGCGATTTTGGCTCAAGCATAGAATGAGTTGCAAGCATAGCTTGGAGCGGTGCACCCCCAAGTTCCTCCTGTGTATGCCGGAGCAGTCGATGCAGAGCAGCACACAGAGGTTGATAACGCGCAATTGGTCAGGGCGGCTCATACCATGACCCGATTTCAGGCATCCCCCGATCCGGCTACTGAGCTCTCCACTGCTTAAAGCCCATGTGCCGCTTGTAAGTTGCACACATACCTTGGAGCGATGCACGCCCAGGTTCCTGTGCACGCCGGAGCATTCGATGCAGAGCAACACACAGAGGTTGAGCGACCCCAGTTAGTCAAGGTGCCTCATACCATAGTAAAAACACCGGTTACTGCACTATCCACTACCCTTTTGAGCTATGCGTTCTCACCTTTGAGCGGTGCACGCCCAGGTTGCGGTGCACGCCGGAGCAGTCGATACAGAGCAGCACGCAGAGGTTGAGCGACGCCCAATCGGGGTGCGCCCGGCTGCAGTCCGCACAGCGGTCGTTGCCGCTCACATAGCCCAGCACCTCCAGTGGTCGCTCCACTATGGGCAGTGCTGCTGCCTGCCCTTCCTGCGATGCTGCCCGGTGGGAAATGGTCAAGTCCACCACTGATGGCGCTGGCTGGCGTGGGGGGGCGAGGAGGGGGGGAGGGGGAGGGGGGTGAAGGGGAGGAGACGGAGTGCAGCAAGGGGGAGACGGGGGAGCAGGGGGAGGGGAAGGAGGGGAAGCCGGGGGAAGCAGGGGTGAGTGAGAATAGCTGTGGTTGCAGCTGGCATAGCTCAACAACGCCAATGGTCTCTCCACTATGGGCAGTGCTGCTGTGGGCAGTGAGGGCTGCCCTGCCCGCCCTCCTATGCGTCCTGTTGAGTGAGAGATGGTTGAAACGGCCACTGGATGGCAACGCTGCAACATGGTGCTTGCGACGCCACTGGATAGCAACGCTGCAACATGGTGCTTGCGACGCCACTGGATAGCAACGCTGCAACATGGTGCTTGCGACGCCACTGGATAGCAACGCTGCAACATGGTGCTTGCGACGCCACTGGCATGCGAACGAGGACGCATCGTGCATTAGCTTTTAGAAGCAGCAGCAAACGGGAGGCGGCGAGACCGAGAGGCGAGGATGAGTGCGTGCAATGGAGGAGGAGGAAGCGAAGTTTGTGCTGCCTCCGTGCACCGACGGGGCAAAACAAGACAAGCAGAACAAGCGGGCAAAATAAGCAGGTGGGCGAGCAAGCGACAGGCGGGAAGCAGCAAAGAAAACAGGCAGGGGGTCAGGGAAGCAGGAAGGCAGGGGGGAAGTGAGTCAGGGAAGCAAGGGGTCACCTGGGCGGTGGTGTGGGAGTTGAGCAGCGAGGCAATGACCGCTGTGATCTTCTCCATCCAGTCCCTCTGCTCCGCCGCACTCTCCGCCTGCCACCACCCCCCCACCACACATGCACGTATACAGATGTGTCCACCGCAACGAATCATGCTCTCACACTTCTCGACAATGCCACCACACATACAGTGCCAGCACGAATACCGCCCCGTTGAGTAAAATGGGGAGGAAGCACGGCGCCAATGCCAACGGCTATACCCGCAGCGTGTGGGTGCAGTCGACTGCAAGCAAGAGCCATACCTGCAGTGTGTGCGTGCAGTCGACTGCCATACCTGCAGTGTGTGCGTGCAGTCGGGGGTGACGAGGCGGAAGCAGAAGCGCAGGTCGGGCTCATCAGCGTCCATCTTGATGGTGGCAGTCAGCAGGTTCAGCGACTCGTACTGCAGCGCGTGGTTCCGCTCCTCCTCCTCCCCCATCCCCATCCCCATGCCCCCCATCCCCGCCCCCATTCCCCCCATGCCCATTGCGTCTGTGCTATGGTCGTCTCCCCCCTCTTCCCCGTGCCCGCTGCCGCCCCTGCCGCCCAGGCCGAGTGGGCGGTAGTGCTGGGCCATGGGGTTGGCGGGCGGCGGGGCGGGAGGGGTGGCGTCGGTGGTGCGAGCGCGGACGAGGGAGAAGAGCGAGGAGAGCGTGTCGGAGCGGGCATTCTGAGGGCAGGGGGAGTGGAGCAGGGGAGCGAGTAGGGAGGAGGAGACGAGGGAGGAGGGCGCAAGGAAGGAGGAAGAGGGCAACCAAGGGAAACCGGATAAGAACAGGTGCTGGCGTATGGAGGGTCATACGAGCATAGGACACGGCAGAAACTTAATTAAACCCCTCGTGATTGGCCGTCGCATAGCACCAATGAATGGAGCGCTGTAAGTCAAACACACCTGAGCATCCTTGTGATAGTAAAGGGAGCCCCTTGAATCGAGGACAAAGAAGTGGCGCGAGCGGGCAGCAGCAGTGCGCCTCACCAGGTACCCCTGCTTGATCACCTGCACCTGTGATGTGATGTGATGTGGTGTGGTGTGGTGTGGTGTGGTGTGGTGTGGTGTGGTGTGGTGTGGTGTGGTGTTTCACACAAACAGCGCGAAAGGGACACGGGAGGGAAGTGTGGTGAGGCAGCGTGGTGTATGTGACATTGGAGTGCAGTGGCGTGCCTCGGGATTAACCAACACTTCATCACCACCTGCGCCTCAGGCGTGCATGCACTGCGCATACAGGAGAAGGGGAAACAGGAAGAAGGGTGTGGTTAGGTGTATGTTCCATTTGAGAGAGGAGGGAAGCAGGTAGGGATGGAGAGAGGAGGGAGGGGAAATGGTAACTTGGCAGTGGTGAGAAATATACATACAAATATACACACACACATATACACACATACAAATATACACACACACACACATATACACACACCTAGACATGTACACACACATACACATATACACACAAATACACATATACACACACATAGACATGTACACACACATGCACATACACATACACATACACATACACATACACACATACATATATACACACACATGTGTATACACACATGTACACATACATATATACACACACATACATATATGCACACACATACATACGCACTGTACTCATCCCAATGAGTCTCTCACCTTCTTCTGCCCGCCTGCACCAGCCCTCATCATCTGCTCCACACTGCTCGAAGTCACTCCTCCTGATGGCCTATACGGCCCGCGGCCCTGCCCAAACCCCTCCCCGCCCCCCGCCCCATCTGCACCCGCCAGACCAGCCCCTGACATGCGCCCGCCGCCCCCCCGCCCCTGTGCGTGCGCCAGCGCCTGTGCCTGCGCGTGTGTGTGGGCGGCTTCTAGCTGCGCGCTCTCCTCCTCCTGTGTGCGCCGGAACTGGTAAATGCGCTCTGCTAGCTCCGTCTGTGCACATTGCAAGAAACAGGTCACACGGACACGCACAGAGACACACACACGGAGAAACACGCACAGAGACACACACACGGAGACACACGCACAGAGACACACACACGGAGACACACGCACACAGAGACTCAGGCACACACTCTCCTCTTCCTGGGGTACGGCGGAACTGGTAGATGCGCTCTGCTAGCTTCGGCTGAGAGAGTGAGAGGTAGCAGAGGGTGGAGAGGTCGAGGGAGGGAAGGAGAGGAGAGAAGGGTTGAGGCAAGGAGTGAAGATTGGAATGTGGGGACGTGCATGGTAGCATTGCCCCGGCTAATACTCCACAATGAGTTATCTAAGAATGAAGGCATTCAGATACATCACACATGTGTGCACGCACACATGCACGGACACACGCATGCACACATGCACACATACATACATCACATCACACCCACATAGACACACACAAACACGCACCTGCTCCTGATTGGCCTGTTCCTGTGCTTGATGAGAGAACGTGAGGACCTGCGAGAACGGGAGAGGCGTGGTGGAATTGAAAGGATTAGTATCGGCTGGCCGTGCATTAGAGCATGCGGAGGCAATGGGAGAGCCTGAAGATACGTGTGAGGGCGGATGGGCACCCGAACATGCTAGGATGATGTGGGAACATGGGGACCCGAGTCAGAAGGATAGGGAATATGAGAAGGGTATGGATGATGGGAACAACGAAAACCTGTGAGCTGCGATATCATGGCTGGGTGATGCAATACGACGGCCGGGATGAGATGAGAAGACATGAAGATGGAACGATGAGATGAGAAGACATGAAGATGGAACGATGGCACAAAAGAAGCCGTTGGAAAATCAACGAAATACAGCATGCTTCCTTCTTCTCGGGCATTGGTGTGGCCTAACCTACCCAGCCAGCCCTACATGCAAGCAGCAACATAGCTCTCGGCCCGACACCCTCGAGAATCACCTGATGGATCTACGGCTCCACGGCTGATACAATCATTTTAAGACAGCTCACAGCCAAACAATCCGCCCCTTGACCTGACACAGCACCCTGGAGAATCACCTGATGGATGTACGGCTCCACTGCTTGCAGCAGCTCGTAGCCCTGCCGTGTGGAAGAAAGCAAGGTGGGAGATGAAATCATTCACAGGGCAGGCTGGTTGGTGCAACACAAGAACGGGAAACATTGGTGTGAAGCAGTGGACAGGTGACATGCGCAGAACAAGCAAGTGCAGCTTGTCGCGGATAGGTTGCAGCTGCAGTGCCACTTGGCAAGCTTTCATTTCAAGCCCACCAAATGTGGCATGGGTTGGTCGGCACAATATATTGATGTGGCAGCAGCATGAAGGCATGCTGCACTCTCCATGTGGAAACATTTTTACAAGCACATCTCCTTACATGGGAGTTCAAGTATGAATGCGGGTACCTACCTATTTGAAGTGGCGCAAGCGGGCGCACACACATGTGCGCACAACTATAAATGTGCACATGATGAGCATGCCTGTGAGCATGAGCATGCATATGAGCATGGCTGGTACCTGTTTGAAGTAGCGCAGGTGGGCGTGCACAGCAGAGCCGATGGACTCGAGGAACACGTGCTTCTTCTTCGCCTCTGCACTGCTCAGCGCTGTCATCTGCTCATAGCACCGGGCAGGCAGCAATGGGGGGGGGGCAGGCGGGAATTTTCATAGATGATGTGCACAGATACATCCACCCCCCCTCCCCCCCCCCCTTTCCTCCTCACACACACACACGCACATGCACGCTCACCCCCCCCCCCACACACACACACACGCACGCACACGCACGCACGCATGCACACACACCCACACACACACACACACACGCGCGCACGCACACACACACGCACACACACACACACGCACACACACACACACGCACACGCACACACACACACACACACACGCACACACACACACGCACACACACACACGCACACAGCACGAGGATCGCGCATGGCAGGGACGGAGTCAATAGAGTTGCAGGGGAAGCATTGTTATATCTGAAGCTTAAGAGAAGAAGACCCTCATAAGCTTATGAGGTGGTGTTTGGAGGAGGAGTTGTTCACATCACATTCCCTTATTGTGCTGTGCCTTATTCATGCCCTTCGTAAAACTGTGTTGTGCCTGCCTGCTCAAACTGCAACTGCGTGCGCATTGAGTGGAGCCATTGTACTTTCACAGATGAGTGGAGCTGAGCTCACTCAGAAGAGAGTTTCAGAAGCTGTGTTTCTTGAGATGAATTGAAAGTACAGTGTGTTTTGGAGTGTGCTTTCAGCCAAGTCAAAACAGGACAGGGTCATCAGAGCAGGCAAGGGGAGAGAGAGCTCACAAGGTTGAAGCGCGCCTGCTCAAACTGCATGCGAGCCGTTTGCAGGTCCTGGTGGGCACAGGGGAGTGATTGGGGCACGGGTGTTGGCACGGGCATGAGGGGGAGGGTATCTTGACATCGGTAACTGCATGCGAGCCAAGCGAATCCCGGTGGCACAGGGGGTGAAATCAAAGGGGCGTGACGAAAAGGGTGAGGGGGTTGCAGGTTTTTTTATGAGCACGGGAGGGGCATGGGAGGGGCATGGGAGGGGCACGGGTGGGGCATGGGAGGGGCATGGGAGGGGCACGGGAGGTGCATGGGAGGGCATGGGAGGGCATGGGAGGGCATGCAAGGGCATGGGAGGGCATGGGAGGGGCAGAGGAGGGCATGGGAGGGCATGGGAGGGGCATGGGAGGGCATGGGAGGGCATGGGAGGGCATGGGAGGGGCATAGGAGGGCATGGGAGGGCATGGGAGGGGCATGGGAGGGCATGGGAGGGCATGGGAGGGGCACGGGAGGGGCATGGGAGGGCATGGGAGGGCATGGGAGGGCATGGGAGGGCATGGGAGGGCATGGGAGGGGCATAGGAGGGCATGGGAGGGCATGGGAGGGGCATGGGAGGGCATGGGAGGGGTACGGGAGGGCATGGGAGGGGGGCATGTAAACATCTCGAACTGCAGCGTATGGATTCAATTCAGGTATGATTGCACTGCAGCATGCGGGCCCCATAATGTGAGGAGGGCAGAGAGAGGGCGAGCAGGAGAGAGGAGAGGACAAGAGAGGCACGGGAGGGCACGGGAGGGGCACGGGAGGGGCATGGGAGGGCATGGGAGGGCATAGGAGGGCATGGGAGGGCATGGGAGGGCATGGGAGGGCATGGGAGGGCATGGGAGGGCATGGGAGGGGCATAGGAGGGCATGGGAGGGCATGGGAGGGGCATGGGAGGGCATGGGAGGGCATGGGAGGGGCACGGGAGGGGCATGGGAGGGCATGGGAGGGCATGGGAGGGCATGGGAGGGCATGGGAGGGCATGGGAGGGGCATAGGAGGGCATGGGAGGGCATGGGAGGGGCATGGGAGGGCATGGGAGGGGTACGGGAGGGCATGGGAGGGGGGCATGTAAACATCTCGAACTGCAGCGTATGGATTCAATTCAGGTATGATTGCACTGCAGCATGCGGGCCCCATGCTGTGAGGAGGGCAGAGAGAGGGCGAGCAGGAGAGAGGAGAGGACAAGAGAGGCACGGGAGGGCACGGGAGGGGCACGGGAGGGGCATGGGAGGGCATGGGAGGGCATGGGAGGGCATGGGAGGGCATGGGAGGGCATGGGAGGGCATGGGAGGGCATGGGAGGGCATGGGAGGGGCATAGGAGGGCATGGGAGGGCATGGGAGGGGCATGGGAGGGCATGGGAGGGGTACGGGAGGGCATGGGAGGGCATGGGAGGGGCATGGGAGGGCATGGGAGGGCATGGGAGGGCATGGGAGGGGCATAGGAGGGCATGGGAGGGCATGGGAGGGGCATGGGAGGGCATGGGAGGGCATGGGAGGGCATGGGAGGGGCATAGGAGGGCATGGGAGGGCATGGGAGGGGCACGGGAGGGGCATGGGAGGGCATGCGAGGGCATGGGAGGGCATGGGAGGGCATGGGAGGGCATGGGAGGGCATGGGAGGGCATGGGAGGGCATGGGAGGGGCATAGGAGGGCATGGGAGGGCATGGGAGGGGCATGGGAGGGCATGGGAGGGGCACGGGAGGGCATGGGAGGGGGGCATGTAAACATCTCGAACTGCAGCGTATGGATTCAATTCAGGTATGATTGCACTGCAGCATGCGGGCCCCATGCTGTGAGGAGGGCAGAGAGAGGGCGAGCAGGAGAGAGGAGAGGACAAGAGAGGGCAGCGGTGTGGGTACGACGGAACGAAAACTTGGGCGGCAACTTCCAAGGGAAAAAGGGAGTCGCCGCCCAACACCTTTTCTCACACACTTCCCTTGTCTCCTCTCAACACCTTCCTCCCATCCACATCTTCCCACCCACCTCCTCCCACATCTCCACTTGCCTTCCATGCTGTGCCCACATATCTCTGATTTCTCGAACCCCCCTCTCCTCCCCCTCGCAGAAATTTTCCCAACACTTTCCAGTCAAACTCAAACCAATCCCCTCTCACCTCGTCGGCCTCTGCCGCCACTTCAGCCTTGATGCCCTTCTTGAGCGACAGGAAGCGCTCCCGCATCTGGTGAGAGGGCGGAATTGGGGAGGAGAGGGGAGGGAGGGGTGGAGGGGAGGGGCAGAGGGGGACAGGGGAATGTCTGTTAGCTATCCCAAGATCACTTGGGCTTTGAACCCTTTGTTGAGCAACAACAAGAGGTCCTGCATCGGTTGATATTCAGAGGTCCATGATCCATCATGCACAGGCCGTGAATGCGGCGAGAATAAACCTTGAAGGAGCATGTGTGCGAATGGGTGCATGGGTGCGTGCATGGGTGCGTGGGTGTGTGTGTGCATGGGTGCATCCATGGTGCGGCAATAGGATGGGTGGGAGCAAGGGCAGTGGGGAGCAAATCCTCGTCCTCACCTGGTCATACTGCCGCCCAGCCTTGTCGTAGCGCCGCCGCACCTCCTGATGGCTCGCATGGGGCAACGGGTACGGACGTAGTGCACGGGTAAACGGGATGGGTGAATGGCATGCGTGAATGGCGTGATGCTATTATGTATGTTGTGAATGTGAGCGACCTTGGGGTTGGATGCACTCAGCAGCATGAGCACCCATGCACTTATTTGTGCATGGGTGCACTCATGCACCCAGCAGCATGAGTGCATGGGTACATGCACTCAGCAGTATGAGCGACCTCAGCTGGCTGCACCCATGAACCCATGCACCAGCTGCACCCATGCACCCATGCACTACCAGCTGCACCCATGCACCCATGTTTAGTTGCACATAAACCAGCTAAGAAAGAAAGTGCTTCAAAGACCTCAGCTTCCAGTCCAACCCAGCCTAGAAAACCGTGCTGTGGCGTGACTTGACAAGCTCACAACAACGCTGGGACCTGACAGGCCTCCCTCCCCACAGCCAACGGCAGCACAACTGGGGCAGCTGGAATGGGTCTTCTTTAGTCAACTCGAGAGTCAACGCGAGTCAGCGGCAGGGCAGCCCACCTTGAGGTTGTTGAGATCGTTCTCCACGAAGTTGGTGATTCTGTCATGCAGCACATGCTCCATCTGCACACAGAGGGTGAGGGTGAAGGGGTGGGGGTGGGGGGTAAGAGGAGCCTTAACAACCAATACGGTGATTCTATCATGCAGCACGTGCTTTATCTGCACAAACACCCACCAAGCCGGAGAAAAGGAGGTGCTGGGAAAATTTGAGATAGATGGGGTGGGAAATGGTATGTCATTGACGGGAAAACGGCATCACGTGGAAAGAAAAGAGTTTGTGAGTGAAGGGTGAACCCTAAACCCCCCCAAATTCCCGCTGTGGTCGGTATACCCACATGATTTGAATCCTCGATTAAGAGAAATTCTAGAACTTAATGACTGCAATATAGGTTCAGATTAAGGCCCTCAAAAGTGCAGTGTGGATGAATGCGTGAGGAACCGCAAGGGCATGCCTGGAGGGACTACGCATGCAACTGATGCGCACAGCACAGCACAGCACAGCACAGCACTGCACGCACAGCACAGCACAGCACAGCACAGCACTGCACAGCACAGCACAGCACAGCACAGCACAGCACTGCACAGCACTGCACAGCACAGCACAGCACAGCACAGCACTGCACAGCACAGCACAGCACAGCACTGCACAGCACAGCACAGCACTGCACAGCACAGCACAGCACTTCACATCACAGCACAGCACAGCACATCACGACACGGCATGACACGGCACTGCACTGCACAGCACTACACTGTGGTGTGGGGCGCACACGGCGCTTGCCTGTGATTTGAGCGTCTCCTTAAATATGGTGAGGTCACGCAGCGTCATCACGAACTGCCCCAGCACAGGACCTGGCGGAATACCGAGGGTTGGAGGCAGAGATGCGTGGGAGAAAGCAGGGGGCAGGAAGACGGGGTGGGGATGGGGTGAAAGGGGACACCACCATCGCTGGCACAACCCCTGAGTGCACCCTGCAGGATTCACCGTCCTGCACGGCTCACCACCCTGCACGGCTCACCACCCTGCACGGCTCACCACCCTGCACGGCTCACCACCCTGCACGGCTCACCACCCTGCACGGCTCACCACCCTGCACGGCTCACCACCCTGTACGGCTCACCACCCTGCACTGCACGGCTCACCACCCTGCCCTCTGCCCATTAACCTCACCGCCTGTGGCGATGCTGACAGCATCCTCGGGCGCACCAAAGAAGCGCTCCATGGCGTGCACGAAGGCGCTCTCTGCCTCGAACGACTCGCCCAGGGATGCCCTGGTGTGTGGGAGAGAGAGGAGATTGGGTGCGTGAGGAGGCACGCAGTGAGTGTTAAGTCCAGCATACAGTGGGAGGAGGAAAAGCCGCATGCACGAAGGCACGCTCCGCCTCGAACGACTCGCCCAGGGATGCCCTGGTGTGTGAGGGAGAGAGAATTGCATTGGCAGGGGGGTGTGAGGAGCAGTGAGGGGTGCATGGGGAGCAACGCTTCAAGGAGGGATGCACGAAGGAACGCAATGGGCAGGCACGGGGCCAAGAGCAGGAGGGATTGAGCAGCAGGGCGAGGCGTGGTGGAGCGGCAGGGCGAGGCGTGGTGGAGCGGCAGGGCGAGGCGTGGTGGAGTGGCAGGGCGAGGCGTGGTGGAGTGGCAGGGCGAGGCGTGGTGGAGCGGCAGGGCGAGGCGTGGTGGAGCAGGAGCGTGAGGCGACTCACGCGAAGTCGTTGCAGCTGCGAGCGAGCTGGCAGCAGCGGTCCCTCAGCAGCTCGAGACTCTCCTCCAACGACGCCAGCTGCGGGGAGAGAGATTCAGGGAGGGTTACGCAAGGGCGAGGAACGTTGGGGGACCAAACGGGATGCAGGGAGCGAGGGGCATCAGAGATGCGAGCAGGCAACAGCGACCCCGCAGCAGCACCAGACTCTCCTCCAGCGCCGCCAGCTGCTGGGAGAGGGATGCGGGGAGGGTGATGTGGGGAGGGTGATGTGGGGAGGGTGATGTGGGGAGGGTGATGTGGGGAGGTCGATGCGGGGAGAGGGATGCGGGGATCTGAGACGTCTCAAGGCTGGCAACAGCGGTCTCTCAGGAGCTCCAGACTCTCTTCCAACAACGCCAGCTGCGGGGAGAGTCGCACAGGGAGACGGGGAGTGGGATGCGGGGAGGGTGATGCGGGGAGGGTGATGCGGGGAGGGTGATGCGGGGAGGGTGATGCGGGGAGGGTGATGCGGGGACGGTGATGCGGGGAGGGTGATGCGGGGAAGGTGATGCGGGGAGGGTGATGCGGGGAGGGTGATGCGGGGAAGGTGATGCGGGGAGGGTGATGCGGGGAGGGTGATGCGGGGAAGGTGATGCGGGGACGGTGATGCGGGGAGGGTAATGCGGGTTCTTGAGACGTCTCAACCTCAGCAGCACCAGAATCTCCTCCAGCGACGCCACGTGCGGGGAAAGATTCGCGCACAGATAAGAACAGATGTGTGCAAGGGTGGGTTACACGCGGATAGGGTTATGCTAGGCCGTCGCGAGTCAAGGGATGCAGGGAGTGAATGGTATTACATGTGCGGGTTGTGAGGGTTCGACAAGTGGGATCAAAGCATGCGAGGCGGGGTATTGACCATCAGGGAAGCAGCGTCTTTCAAAGCTCGAAACAATGAGGCTTAGTGACAGAAAGAGAGGGAGAGCAATCGCTTCCACGTAACGATGGCAGTGCGACAACTTTTCGTCCAGCTCTCGCCCTAACTATGCTCCGATACCATCCAACTAAACGAATTGGCCTTCCCGACCTAAAGAGGACGTACGCAACGAGTATAGACGGAACGAACGGGACGGATCATGCATGTCTCGCTTGTAAAGACGGATGTAGGTAAAA
This sequence comes from Closterium sp. NIES-65, assembly GCA_948144175.1. NCBI lineage: Eukaryota > Viridiplantae > Streptophyta > Zygnematophyceae > Desmidiales > Closteriaceae > Closterium > Closterium sp. NIES-65. The sequence goes on along the minus strand of CANXME010001696.1, from coordinate 617,594 downwards.
ACAGGTGAATTCTAAAACTTATTCCTTCGATCTGGCACTAGCGACGCCATTCTGATGGCGGAAAAGGGGCAGAGCGGAGCGGTGTACCTGCTTGCGCAGCATTGGCGTGTCGTCTAGCCGCGCGAACAACATCCTGGTTCTCCGGTGTCGACGGGAATGGGTGTTTCGAGGTTGCGATTGCGAGAAAACCAGCACGAAGAGATGACGATGCTTCTACGACGATACTGAGAAAGCGATGCGGTACTGCCTTTTCACAACGTCACCATACTCTCTTGGCCTACTCAGTACCTACTCAGTCCAGTATGATAATCCCGAGGCTGTTGCTGCTGGCTAGACTCGCCAACTGCATTTTTGTTGACAAGGGAGTTCGATTTGGGCTGACATGCCAGGCGTAGCGTTGGATGATCGCGTGGGATGAGGAGACTGGAGTTTCGTGAGTTCAGTGGGAAGAATACAGTATAAGGACGGAAATCTTGTCTCAAGAGGTGACAGGATGTAATGAATGTGAATTCATTACTGTAGAGGCTACTCCTAGCGAGGACAGCCCGAACTGTTCGCGTCAGTTTGGGTTCGGCCTACACTTAGGCCCAAACCACTTCCGAGTCGCCCCGCACCAATCGCGACACTTCCAACCCATCCGCGTCCCGAGGTCCTCGCCTACCGCGGTTTTGACCCTATAAGATGGCGTTCCTGAGATGGGGGAACTTCGGAGTGCTGCACTATTGGTCCAGCGTGGCAGTCCTGGATATTTTGCACACCCACCACACGTGCCATTCGATGTCAGTCTCATTGTGCGAAAAACAAATGAGAAAACTTCCAACCAATCACATGCTTCCGTATTCAACGTCCATGCGCCAATTCCAAACGGCCACAATCTCCCATAACACGGTCGAAAACAGTCTGGGGGGAAAGTGGCGATTCCGAGCGTGCTGGGTAGGTTGGTTATGTAGGTTGTAGAGCATGTGCTGTGTGGTGACCGTGAAACGAAATTGCTTTCTGCTGTTGGATTGGCGCCTGTTTTTCCTTTTCCATTTGTCACAGTATTCTTTGACCTTTCTGAACATGCCAAACCCAGTCACGACTCGGTCCTGTGACAGTCAAAACCGTCATTGGTTTTGACGTTGGGCGTCAGGGGAAGTTGCCATGCGCAAAAATCGCACGACCCTCACCGCCCAACTCATGCGACGTCTAGATTCACTCCCCCCGTTGCTGCCATGCCTTAGGCACGTGTTCTGTGCACTGTTGCTGGGGGAAGTTCGGAAGTTCGCCCATCTCAGGAACGCCATCTAAATGCTTGCTTCTTTATCTTTCTCGTCATTCTGTAGTTCTCATCCTTTTTATTAAGTCTTCCGCGCACTCTTCTTAGTACAACTCATAACGCTTGGTATCAGAGCCTAAGTTCCTAGGTCCCCCGTTTTTTAGAATGTGTTACCCCTCGGGGGGGGGACAGGGAAGGATGCCGTGGTGACAAGAGCAGCGCAGTAGCCGGCCAGGAGAACTGATAGTTGCTCCTAGCGGCCATGTTTTTCTTGGGCTGATTGCCCCTTAGGATCTTTGGTAGGGTTAATCTCTGGGTAGAGTGATGTAGTAGCGGAAGCGTTAACAAAGAGATTCTGAACCACCTTGCGCTAGTATGTGAGGGCAAAGTAAGTTGATTAAAACAAGGAGATACAAGATATTATATATGATTACAAGGAATACGAAGAGATACGAATGATAACTGTTTTACTGTTGGCTGTTGCGGTTCGATACAGTGCGACTCGGGCAACTGCTCAATATCGAGTCAGTTGTGTGTCCTTGCTGTCGCGCTGCATTTGTCAAGTCAAAGATCGCTGACCTTTGACCTTCGCGTAACCTCCAGCTGTTGCTTCAACTTCCGAGGGTTGACTCGCTGGTGCCTCGATATGCGTTGCTTCACTTGTGTCTTAAGTGTTTCGACACGACAAAGGCGCTTAGGACCGATTGTTTCCAACACTCCCCTTCGCTTCTGGAGTGTCGCTGACGTGGCTCTGTCCAATCAGCAGCATGCAATATTCGAATTTCTGTTTTTCGAGCTTCTTGGTCAGGTAGTGAGCTGCCATTTCGGACGTGGGGCAGTATGACAGCTCGAGCCTTCCCTTCTCGATCTCATCCTTCACGAAGAAGTATCGCAGGGCGATGTGTTTCGTCCTGTTCGCAAAACCGTTCTTGTTGGCGATGCGAATTGCCGACTGGTTGTCGCAGAACAGGGTAAAATTGGGTAACTCGGCTAACTTCGCTTCTTCCAGCAGCTCGCGAAGATAGAGTCCTTCCTTGGTGGCTGAGCAGAGTGCAATATATTATGCTTCGGCTGACGAGAGAGCAATTAGTTCCTGCTTGCTCGATTGCCAGGAGATAGGCCCGATAGGCTCGAAGCGATAGATGTAGCCGGTGCGTGATCGTCTGTTGTCGGAGTTGCCCGCGTGATCTGCGTCGACGTAACCGATTAGCTTAGGTGGCGTGGTCGCGTTCTTGTGATATGTTAGGCCGATCGTTGGCGTACTGACGAGATAATGTAGAGCGCGGTCGAGTTCGGCTATGTGTTTTGCTTCAAGCCTCTTGAGATGAGTGGCGAGCTGGCTTGCGGAGTATGAGAGGTCGGGGCGGCACGTAACAGCTGCGAAGAGAAGGCATCCTAGCTTTCTCTGGTAGTCGCGTATCCCGGCAGATTTGAGTAGAGTAGATCCTTCCTCGTGGTTTCCTGTCGCGTAGCGATAGGGCGTAGAGATGGTGGTAGGCGTGAGCGCGAAGCGTTTGGCGATGGTGTCGGCGTACTTAGTGGCGTTGAGGTAGATCGCGTCTTCTTCCTCTCGAATGTTCAAGCCGAGGTACTGTGTGACGGTAGAGGAGACCGTGAGTGTGAGGTCCCTCTGTAACTCCCCTTCGAACCAGGTGGTGATGTCGTTAGTGGAGCCGATGTAGAGTAGGTCGTCTACGTAGACGATCAGCAGGATGTAGTTGGTACCCTTCGTGAGTCGGTACATTCCTTGGTCGTGAGGTAGTTGGCGGAATCCGATGTGAATGAGGCGAGCGTGTAGCTACTGTTGCCACAGCCGCGGGGCTTGTTTGATTCCGTAGAGCGATTTCAGTAGCTGGCAAACCTGGTTGGGCTCCCCGTTGGTACCGTATGGGAGCTGGACGAAGATTTGTGCGTCGACGGGTGCGTAGAGGAATGCATTAGTGACGTCGATTTGCCGCAGCTTCTTCTTCTTCATGGCGGCGATCGCGAGGAGGATTCGAAGTGAGGTATGTCGGCTAACCGGGGCAAATGTCTCGGTGAAGTCCCATCCATGCTCCTGATCGAATCCACGCACAACCCAGCGTGCTTTGAACTTCTCAATTGTGTCGTCTGCTTTTGTTTTAATGAAGAAGACCCATTTCCCGGTGAGAATGGTCTTTTTCTTTGCCACATTGTCGGCGAAGTAGTAGAAGGTTTCGGCGTTGACACTTTCGCGAGGGTTGTCTTCGTCCATGGGAACGTCGACGGAGCAGAACGGGAGAGGTCCGGCTTCTTCTGACGCGTTGTCCACATTCTGCTCATCCCACTCAGCTTCGTCTTCTGCGGAGGCGAAGGCTCGGTTGCCACGAAAACCACCTGTGGGATCTTGGTCCTCTTGCAGGTTGGCAAGGTACGTCTGGAGCATGAGTCGTTCGTAGAAAATGACGTCACGTGCTGCTACTGTTTGTGAAACTAACTGAACAGGAATGAATTGACTAAGTCAGAGTTGGGTACAAATACAACCCTAGCAAACTGTACCCCATATGTGCTACCCCACTATAGCCTACAAACATGCATCAGCTATAATGATCTGACACACCCCCATAGGCAAAGTGGGGGAGAACAAGGAGTCACAAGACCAATCAAGCAAAGCAAAGCAAAGCAAGCTCAGGGTGGATCACAAAGTCACCACACAGTCCGAGCACAAGAGCAGGGCCAGAGGCCAGCTCACATGCAGGAGTACAGACATATATATGAAAACTAGACAAGCAAGAGCAGGTATATATATGTCAAAGTACAAGTAAAGTCAAGAAGAGAGCAAGTGAGGCAAGACAGGTACAAGACCCAGCTGGGTACAAAAGCGCTGATGGTCACAAGGCGCAAGTGCCTTGGTGAACACATCAGCAGTGTTGGCCTCAGAGGCCACGTAAGCAAGTCGCAGCTGACCACGCTGCTGCAGCTCACGAGCTAGGAAGTAGCGGAGAGCAATGTGCTTCGTTCTGTGCTCCAAGCGCTGCTCTCGACACAAGGCCAGCATGGCCTTGTTGTCTACGTACAGCACTGGAGGAGAACGAGGCGGCTCTCCAAGGTCAGTCAGCAGGTAGGTGAGCCAGCGAAGCTCCTGTGCAGCCATGGCCCCGGCGTAGATCTCAGCCTCACAACTGGAGCCGAGAACCGAAGACGAGCGAGTAGACCGCCACGAGACAGAGCCGGAACCAAGGCTGAAGGTGTAACCCTGTGACGACCGCTGCGTAGCCTGGTCGTCAGCCCAAGAAGCGTCTGCGTGCCCAGTAAGGACCACTGGACTCCGCCCTCCAAGCACTAGCCCCATGCCCGACGTACTGCACAGGTAGCGCAATACCCTCTTCGCTGCAGCCATGTGCTCCGGTCGGTGTCTCCCAGGAGCAACATAGCGTGCAAGGATGCTCAGAGGGTATGCAAGGTCAGGTCGTGTGCAGGTCATCAGGTACATGAGGCAGCCAACAAGCTCTGCATACGGACCACTCGACTCTACGGACTCATCCGAAGGCAGAGCTGAGAGTGAGTGGCGAGTAGGCAGAGGAGTGGCCTGAGGCGAGGAGTACGTGAAGCCGAAGCGCTGAAGGACCTGCTGCACCATGTGTGACTGAGTCAAGATAATGGTGTGGCATGCTCTGTCCCGAGTGATCTGCAAGCCAAGGTAGCTACGCAGTTCACCCATGTCTGTGCACGTGTGTCTCTTCAGCAGCTCGGACTTCACGTAGGCGAGTCCAGCAGTGTCCGCTGTGGCAAAGACCAAGTCGTCGACGTACACGAGGATGTAGAACGGCGGCAGGGAAGTGTCGGTGCGAAGAAACAGCGACGGGTCAGCAGTAGAAGGAGCAAACCCAAGAGCCGCAAGCGTAGTCCTCAGTGTGTCGTGCCACTCACGCGGTGCCTGGCGGAGAGCGTAGACTGGCCGACGGAGGCTCCAGTGGGTGCCAGGAGGGAAAGTCCCAGTGAAGCCAGGCGGACGGCGCAGCCAGATCTCCTCGTGCAGGCTACCCTGCAGGAACGCAGTGCTGAAGTCGAGAGAGTGAAGCTCGTAGTCGCGCTGAGCGGCAATGTGCAGCAGCACCCAAAGAGTGGTCATCTTCGGGGTGGGAGAGAAGGTCTGAAAGTAGTCAACTCCCTGCCGCTGACTGAAGCCACGAGCCACGTAACGCGCCTTGAAGACAGGCGGGGAGCCCGGCGGCCGCTTCACCCTGAAGATCCACATGCCACTGACGATGTTCGCCCCAGGGGGGGGAACCGCGTCAACGTAGGTGCCTGTGGACTTCCAGGAAGCCATCTCTGCATCCATAGCTGCCTGCCACTGAGAGGAGTAGGGACCCTCTACGGCCTCCGCGTAAGAACGCGGAGTCGGGATGTCTAGTGCATCCGGGTCTCCCTCAGGGGCTAGCAGTACAAACGCGAGACGAGGTGAAGCAGCGGCTAGACACTGAAACTCCTCCTGCCTGTCCTCTAGGACGTCCGTGCCAAGGGCACACTCACCCCCGACGGACGGAGGACAGGCGGACTCAGACTCAGCGACAAGACAAGCAACGTAGTCTAGACGACAGCGCGCAGCAAAGTCGACAAGCTCAGTGACAAGAGCAGACGCAGCAGACGACTCGAAGGAAGGGTCAGTGACAGCAGTAGCAAGGAGACGCGTGACAGTAGGACTGGCAGCACGAAGAGAGTCCGACTCCGGGTCGGCAAGAGCAGGAAGAGAGGAAGCAGGAGGAGAAGGCAAAGGGGCACGCAGAGGAGCAGTGGACGGACGCAGTGACATCCGGTGCGTGCCAGGGACAGGAGGAGGACGCTGACGCGGCCCGCGACCACTAGCGCGCTCAGTACAAACAGGCGACGCAGGACGAGACGCAGGCTCACGACGCTCAGTAAGGCCTCCAGTCGGACCAGCGTAGGGAGAAGGAGCAGGCAAAGGGGAGGCAGGCTGTAGCTGTGGCTGTGACCGGACAGGCTGCGGACCCTCTAAGGGAGGAGGAGGAGGAGCAAGACCAAGAACCTGCTGCAGGAGCGGAACGAAGTACGGTCGAGACCGCGCGGCGACGCCAGAAACAGCAGGAACAGAACCAGCAGCTCCGGCCGGAGCACCCACTCCAGCAGCACCTCCAGCAGAACCACCAGAAGCTCCAGAACCTCCAGCAGCAGCACCAGGAGCACTGTCAGTCGGACCACCAACCGCAGGCTCAGCGCCAACGTCCTCAGCAGGACCAGCTCCAGGAGAACCCTCAGACCTAGCAGCTCCAGCACCCACAGGACGAGCACCGCCAGGTCGCGTGGCAGCAGCACCCTCCGCAGCCGAAGAACCACCAGCACCAGCAGCACGCCTCCAGCGCCGGGCAAACCACTCACGCAGCTCCTGTGGAGAGAGCGGCTCCCGGCGAGACGAAGCACCCCCAGGCACAGCACCTCCAGGCTCGGCACCTCCAGGCTCAGCACCTCCAGGCTCAGTACCCCCAGACACAGCACCCCCAGGCACAGCACCCCCAGGCTCAGCACCCCCAGGCACAGCACCCCCAGGCTCAGCACCCCCAGGCTCGACACCTCCAGGCTCAGCACCCCCAGGCCCAGCACCCCCAGACTCCGCACCCCCAGGCTCAGCTCCCGCAGCAGCACCAGAGTCACCAGTGACCTCGACAGGCTCGACCGCGTCTACCTGAGACACACCTGAAGGGGCAGGACCCTGAGGGGGGAGGGGGACTACTGGGGGGGGACCTGGTACCAAGAAGAGCGGGGGTGGGGGGAGGGACGGAGTGCGGTAGGGGAAGAGGCGGTAGTAGGGTACCGACTCGTCGAACGTGACGTCCTGGGAGGACAGAACACGTCGAGAGGTGGGGTGGTAAAACTGCCACCCAGGGGCGTCGGGGGGGAACCCGAGGAAGACGCAGGGAGAAGCACGAGGGGACAGCTTGTCCGCAGAGAGGTCGCGAACAAACGCCCGAGATCCCCAGACCCGGAACGCCGACGCATCGCCAACCTTCCCCGTCCACAGCAGAGCTGGGGAGGTCTCCGGTCGAGAGACCCTGGGGTGGAGGTTGATCTGGTGCGCAGCGTACCTGACCGCAAACGGCCACAGAAAATGGGGAGCAGCCGCATGCATCATGGACGTACGAGCGACGTCCATGACCATGCCAATGCGGCGCTCAGCGATCCCATTCAGCTGTGGTGAGTCCGGAAGCGTGAAGGTCTGACGGATGCCTCGCACACGACAGTAGGCACTCAGGAGGGCAGAGGAGAACTCTCCGCCTCTGTCCGAGTGCAGACGCAAAACAGGGAAGTCAGAGCCAAAGCTCCTCCGAAGCTGAAGACGAGCTGCGCGGATCCAGTCGATCAACACCTGAGTGACCTCACCCTTGCTGCGCAAGGGGAAGACTGTGGTGTAACGCGAGTAGTCGTCAACCACCAGCAGGAAGTAGCGCTCCTGACCCTGTCCACGGACGCGGGCTGGGCCCCACACGTCCATGTGAAGCGTCTGCAACGGGGCCTCTGTCGGAGGAAACTGGGAGGAGTGAGGGGCAGCACGCTGGCGCCCCTCGACACAGGGGACACAGGCAGGGCCAGGGCCCGGAGGAAGGGGAGGGAGGGACCGGGGAAGACCAGACATAAGGACCCGCGAGGCCATGCCTCTGAGCCGAAGCAGAGAGGGGTGGCCAAGGCGGTGGTGCCAGAGGAGGGTCTCGTGAGACAGACGACGACACGAACAAGGGGCAGACTCAGGACCAGACCTGGACGCTGCCGCAAACACCTGACCAGACGAAGGGACCCTACCAGACGCAGTACCTGGAGGAGAAGCAGTGGTCAGTGTGTACAGGCTCGACCCCGGCCGACGTGTAAACGTAGCCAGGTGGCGACCTGTATCCGCCTCCGTACAGTGGGTCACCCGCTGACGAGCAGGGGTGAACTGGTGGACACCTGCATCCTGGAGGTCAGCACCACTCACCAAGTTCGTCGAGAACGAGGGGAGGTAGAGACCAGTCAGGGTGCCAGAGGGGGCCGCCGGACACGGGAGGACAGTGGAGAAGCGAGACAGGACAGGCCCCCCAGAGGGGTCCGCCAGGGACACCGCAACAGGCCGACTCAGCGGCGTGAGAGTGGTGCGGTCCCTAAAGAAGGAGCGAGACGCTCCAGAGTCAAGGGTGAAGGTGTGAGAGGCCGAAGCCGACACAGTACCTGAGAGGGCGGACTCACCAGTACCTGAGAGCACAGACGCACTGGCACCTAGAGCAGCAGCCTCACTAGTACCTGACGCGGCAGTACCAATGCCCGGGTCGGGCGGGAAACACCGGTAACAGTCATCCTCATCACTACCAGTCACAGCATACATAGCAGAGAGAATAGCATCAAAGTCAAGATCATAAATAGCTACACCAGCCCTAGACAGCTCTCCCCAGCGGGGGATCTCAGCGGCCTCCGGAAACTGCTGACGCCAGGCGTCGGTCAGGCGGCCAAAGCAGCGACGGGCTGTGTGGGCGCCTCCACACCTCTCCCCTGCACGGTCACCAGTGCGAAGAACGTAGGGGCAGGGACCAAGCGCACCACCGCGCTGACGCTGCAAGTACCACTCACGGAGCTGCTGAGGGGCGGGGACGGTGCGAGAGCGCTGCTGCTGCTGCGGCTGCTGCTGCGGCTGCTGCTGCTGCTGCTGCTGGCGCTGACCACCCCCAGAGCTGCTCCGCTGGGACGAGCCACTCCGACCCCCTCCTCCACCGCCACCCCCGCCTCCACCGCCACCCCCGTCTCCACCGCCACCTCCCCCACCAGGACCGTCGCTCCCACCGCTCCCACCACCTCCTCCGCTACCACCTCCGCCGCCACCTCCGCCTCCACCGCCGCTAGGGGCAGACGCCGCGCCGACCGACTCAAAACCAACGAGGTCGGCCGCAGCGGCAGAGGCGACAGAGGGCAGCAGGGGGGAAGGACCACACCCCTCAAAGATGGGGGTGCGAGGGTCACCCCGAGAGGCCCCTACAGCGACAATACTCTTCTCAGCCGCTAGCAGGGACTCCTCAAGGAGGTCGACAGTGAGAGTGGTGGGACAGACAGAGAGAAACTGGTCCCTAACGACACGAAGGGACTCAGGGAGACGGGTGACGAGAAAGTAGAGAGTGATGTACATGGGAGGAGGGTTCGCAGCGCGGAACTCAGCAGGAAGGGCAGCGCGGTAGCGGGTGTCACTAGCGCGGAGGTGGGTAACGAGGTCAGCAACAGTGGGAAAGGAAGCGAGGTCAGGGAAGAGAAACGGTAGCATGAGGCGGCTAAGGGTAGCGGAGGAAGGGGAGGAGTAGCGCGCAACTACAGCGTCGTACAAGGCCTGAGCGGTCTTGCACTGACTAAAGTGTGCACGCTCAGAGGAAGGGAGGTGGCGACGCACAGCAAGACGTGCAGCAGCATCGCGGGTCGCCCACTTGGAGCGAACGGCAGAGTCAGCATCAGCAGGCGGGGCAGGGACAGCGCCAGAGACAAAGTCAAAGAGAGAGACCTCATCTACCGCATCACACAGTAAGTACAGCTGCAGGTCCTCGATCCAGACGGCAAAGTCAATGGCCCTCCCCTCAGCGTCAAAAGTAAGAACATTGGGGGTGGCCATGGCAGCAGCTGAAAGTCTCACCGGTCTGGGAGAGTCGGGTAGATCAGCAGCAGGCGGCTCGGTTGGTGGGGCGGCTCGGGCGGCTTGGGCGGCTCGGGCGGCTCGGGCGGCTCGGGTACCGGGCGGCTCGGCTGCTGCTGGGCGGCTCGGCTGCTGCTGGGCGGCTCGGCTGCTGCTGGGCGGCTCGGCTGCTGCTGGGCGGCTCGGCTGCTGCTGGGCGGCTCGGCTGCTGCTGGGCGGCTCTGCGGGGCCGTCAGGGTGCAGCGGCGGGGCCGGGACAAGGGACGGCGGAGCCGTCAGGTGGTGGGCCAGCAGGTGAGGTGGCGAGCCGTCAGGTGAGGTGGCGGGGCCGTCAGGTCAGGTGGCGGGCCAGCAGGTGAGGCGGCGGGGCCGTCAGGTCAGGTGGCGGGCCAGCGGGTGAGGCGGCGGGCCGTCAGGTGAGGTAGCGGGCCAGCAGGTCAGGCGGCGGGCCGTCAGGTGAGGCGGCGGGGCCGTCAGGTCAGGTGGCGGGCCAGTAGGTGAGGCGGCGGGCCGTCAGGTGAGGCGGCGGGGCTGTCAGGTAAGGTGGCGGCGGGCCGTCAGGTGAGGCGGCGGGGCTGTCAGGTAAGGTGGCGGGCCAGCAGGTGAGACGGTGGGCCGTCAGGTGAGGCGGCAGGGCCGTCTGGTGAGGTGGCGGGCCAGAAGGCGAGGCGGCGGGCCGTCAGGTGAGGCGGCGGCCGTCAGGTAAGGCGGCGGCGGGGCCGACAGAGGTGCAGCGGGGGGGGGGCCTGCTGCAGCGACGAAGAGGCCGCGCGGCCGTCTTGAGGGCGGCGCGGCGCGGCAGAGCCGAGAGGGCGGCGCGGCGCGGCTGTAAGGGCCGCGCGAAGTGGGGCCCGGGCCGCGCGCGTGAAAAAAATGAGTCGCGCGCGCGACTCTCGGGGCGCCACAAGGGCAGCTCGACGCGCACTAGGGGGAGCGCGCCTCGGGGAGAATAGGGCGCGCTCCGGGTAGAAAAAAAAAGATCGTGGGTGGGCCCAAAGAACGGTCCTTAGGAGGGACCCGCTCTATACCATGTGAAACTAACTGAACAGGAATGAATTGACTAAGTCAGAGTTGGGTACAAATACAACCCTAGCAAACTGTACCCCATATGTGCTACCCCACTATAGCCTACAAACATGCATCAGCTATAATGATCTGACACTGTTTCCTTGGAGTGGACGTCGAAGATTTTCCACGCGTTGTAATTCTTTTTGATGCCGAGGTGTAGTCCCCACTGTGCGCGTTGTGAAAATCGGCCCGCTCGTGCTGCTGGGGGTCGATACTGTACCATGCATCCGAACACTCGTAACATTTTTGTGCTGCCCTGTTTCCCTGTCCACAGCAGATGCGGTGATGCGTTGTTCGGAAGCGACGATGACGACAGCAAGTTGTGCAGCATGACAGCGTGGTCCATTGCTGCAGGCCACTGGTGGTTGGGTAGCCGCATGCCACGTAACAGTTTGCGCATGCTGTTCTGCAGAGTCCTGTTCATTCTTTCTGCTACACCTTGCTGCTGATGGGCGTAGGGAAGAGAGAGGAGCTGCTTGATCCCCCTTTCCGCCAGGTACTGCTTGAATCTCTGAGAGGTGTATTCTCCTCCTCCGTCTGACTGGAAGCTTTTCAGCTTTACGCCCGACTCTCTCTCTGCTACTGGTAGCCAAGCAGCGAATGCTTCGAGGACCATGTCGCGGCTGGGTAGGTTTAGGTGCCAGACGTAATGGGTGGCGGTGTCGATGAAGGTGATTGTGTTGTTGTAGATTACCTGTCCTGGTTCCCGATTGAACAGGATGTCACTATACACCTTTTCGAGTGGTGCGTACGCGGGTGCGCTCGGGTTGTGACGAGGAGCGAACGGTCGATGTGGTAAGTCGGCTTCGGGGCAGGTAAGGCATGTTCCTCGTGCCAGTTGGAGTTCTCTGCCGTCGAGTAGTAGTAACGAGTCCTTGTCAAGGACTCTTGCTCTTATTCTGTTGTTTAACACAGTGTTGCTTGGGTGTCCCATCCTTGCGTGCCAGGTGCTTTCGTCGGCGCGATGTCCGGGTGATCGTCGGTACATATCGGAGTTGGAATAGAAGCTGGTGGTGAAGTTAGCGCTACGATGAACTTCTCGTGGTGCTGGGTGGAGCTGTTATGCTGGTGTTGGTGGTGTTTCGCCAACGAGGACTGGTGTCGTTGTTGCTGCTACTGTTGATGACGTCTCTGCTGCTGCCGATGATGTCTCTGCTGCTGCCGATGCTGTCTCTGCTGCTGCCGATGTTGTCTCTGTTGCTGCCGAATGTTGTATTGTTAATAACGCGCGTGTTCGTTGTGCTTCAGGAATGGTATGTGAATACCAAAAACCTTCCGGGCTGAAGTCTGGATCAAGGTTTGGAGGATGTGTCCAGTCGGTGAAGTTCACGATGGCGTCGCTGTCTGCGGTGCCCAGGTCTGGGACGAAGTCGAGGACGAAGACATTGTTCTTCAGAACCGCCTTTCCGATGTAGAGGCCGCCCTTCCCGTGGTACAGCTTGAACTCCTGGGTGGTACTGTCGGCTTCCAAGTGTATGCCTTTTGTCATCAACTGACTGACGCTCATTAAGTTGTAGCCGAGTCCCTCCGCGATTATTACTTTTGACATCTGCAGTATGACATTTGTCTCTCGTGACTGAAGTTGCACTACTCCTTGTCGTCGTGTGCGCAGGTTCTGGTTGTTGGCGACTATGATGACGACCTCTCGTTGAAGTCGGTGCTCGCGTTGGACGAAGCGTCCCGAGGAGCACATGTGCTGTGCGCAGCAACTGTCCAGGAACCATGTGTCTTTCCCCGATGGTTCGCTTTGAGCGATGGCGGCGTACGTCGGGTTCGGTTGAAGTGACTCGCGGCGAGGTGTGCTGTTGTCGAGTTGTTCTTCTGGTGAGTAATATGGTGGTGACTCAGTTACGCAGGAGTCGCTCAGCCTTGCCATGCAGCTGATGATGTTTCTTGTTTCTTTTGTAGGTTGTCCCGTCGATGTTGTTGAGACTTGTACCGAAGTTGTCGGATTTGCTTGCGTTGAGGCGACTTGAATGCTTGAGGGGCGAAGTTGGCGTTGCGGCGTCGTTGACTGTTGTCGATTTGGGCAGTGCGTACGAGGATGCCCTGAAGTCTTGCAGAGGTGGCAGAACGGAGGTACAATTTTCGGTCGACTGTTGTTGTTGTTGTGGCGCCGTTGAGTGTGAAACGCGAATTCGGGTACTGATACCTTTCTCTTGTGTCGTTCTTCTTGCAGGTCCATGTCTTGCTGCTCAGCATGGATTTCGGCGCAGAGTGCTGCTTCGGAGATTCTCTCGTGTGCTCGTAGTATGGCGCGAGTGGAGCGCCAGTGAGGACCAAGACCGCCGATGACAACCGTGACGAAGGCGTCTTCTGAAATCGATCCTCCACATCGAAGAAGCTTGTCGCGCAGCTCGCGGCAGCGACTGATACACGCCATTCCCTTCTCGCCTGGTTTCATTTCAATTGTTGTCAGCTGCGCCATTAACCGACTTTGGTTTACGCTGTCTGTTGCTTGATACAGGTTCTTCAACTGGTTATACGCGAGCTCCGCGGAGTTGCCATAACCTCGGTAAGTCCTTATGTTCTGCTGTTGAGTCGGGGTGATGTTCCTCAGTAGTATCGTGTACGCCATCATCGATTGATAGGTGTATTGCTGCTTCTCATATTGTGTGCCGTTTGTTGGGTATGGCAGGGACCCGTCGAAGAAGCCAAGGATTTGCGCTCCTTCCATCATCAGCTCGAATTCGAACGACCAGGTGAAGAAATCCTTCCCGTCGAAGGGGTTTGTCGTTTGTAATTTTAGAACGTGCGCGAACTACGACTGAACTTGCAGTGCGACCATCGTTCTTTCTTGTCCCGGTGCAGTTTGTGGTTGTGGCATGAAGCTGACGGAGCTGCGCTGGGGCTCGTACGGAGCGAAGGTAGGTTGTTGTTGTTGATTCCCGCGTGCGTAGGATGAGCCATCGAGACTCATGGGTGTCACGTTGTCGTTGTTGTTGCTGTTGTGAGAATACTAGAACAGGAATGAGAATGACTAAGTGAAAGTTGGGTACAAAAGCAAACCCTAGAGAGCTGTACCCCATATGTGCTACCCCACTATAGCCTACAACAGCTATGTCATATATATCTGACACACCCCCATAGGCAAAGTGGGGGAGAACAAGGGGTCACAAGACCAGTCAAGCAAAGTAAAGCAAAGCAAGCTCAGGGTGGATCACAAAGTCACCACACAGTCCGAGCACAAGAGCAGGGCCAGAGGCCAGTTCACATGCAGGAGTACAGACATATATATATAAAACTAGACAAGCAAGAGCAGGTATATATATGTCACAGTACAAGTAAAGTCAAGAGGAGAGCAAGTGAGGCAAGACAGGCACAAGACCCAGCTGGGTGCAGAAGCGCTGATGGTCACAAGGCGCGAGTGCCTTGGTGAACACATCAGCAGTGTTGGCCTCAGAGGCCACGTACGCAAGCCGCAACTATCCACGCTGCTGTAGCTCACGAGCAAGGAAGTAGCGAAGAGCAATGTGCTTCGTTCTGTGCTCCAGACGCTGCTCTCGACACAAGGCCAGCATGGCCTTGTTGTCTACGTACAGCACTGGAGGAGAACGAGGCGGCTCTCCAAGGTCAGTCAGCAGGTAGGTGAGCCAGCGAAGCTCCTGTGCAGCCATGGCCCCGGCGTAGATCTCAGCCTCACAACTGGAGCTGAGAACCGAAGACGAACGAGTAGCCCGCCACGAGACAGAGCCGGAACCAAGGCTGAAGGTGTAACCCTGTGACGACCGCTGCGTAGCCTGGTCGTCAGCCCAAGAAGCGTCAGCGTGGCCTGTAACGACCACTGGACTCCGCCCTACAAGCACTAGCCCCATGCCCGACGTACTGCACAGGTAGCGCAATACCCTCTTCGCTGCAGCCATGTGCTCTGGTCGGTGTCTCCCAGGAGCAACATAGCGTGCAAGAATGCTTAGAGGGTATGCAAGGTCAGGTCGTGTGCAGGTCATCAGGTACATGAGGCAGCCAACAAGCTCTGGGTACGGGCCACTCGACTCTACGGACTCATCCGAAGGCAGAGCTGAGAGCGAGTGACGAGTAGACAGAGGAGTGGCCTGAGGCGAGGAGTACGTGAAGCCGAAGCGCTGAAGGACCTGCTGCACCAGGTGTGACTGAGTCAAGGTAATGGTGCGGCGTGCTCTGTCCCGAGTGATCTGCAAGCCAAGGTAGCTGCGCAGTTCACCCAGGTCTGTGCACGTGTGTCTCTTCAGCAGCTCGGACTTCACGTAGGCGAGTCCAGCAGTGTCCGCTGTGGCAAAGACCAAGTCGTCGACGTACACGAGGATGTAGAACGGCGGCAGTGAAGTGTCGGTGCGCAGAAACAACGACGGGTCAGCAGTAGAAGGAGCAAACCCAAGAGCCGCAAGCGTAGTCCTCAGTGTGTCGTGCCAATCACGCGGTGCCTTGCGGAGACCGTAGACTGGCCGTCGGAGGCTCCACTGGGTGCCAGGAGGAAAATTCCCAGTTAAGCCAGGTGGACGGCGCAGCCAGATCTCCTCGTGCAGGCTACCCTGCAGGAACGCAGTGCTGAAGTCGAGAGAGTGAAGCTCGTAGTCGCGCTGAGCGGCTATGTGCAGCAGCACCCGAAGAGTGGTCATCTTCGGGGTGGGAGAGAAGGTCTGAAAGTAGTCAACTCCCTGCCGCTGTCTGAAGCCACGAGCAACGTACCGCGCCTTGAAGACAGGTGGAGAGCCCGGCGGCCGCTTCACCCTGAAGATCCACATGCCACTGACGATGTTCGCCCCAGGAGGGGGAACTGCGTCAACGTAGGTGCCTGTGGACTTCCAGGAAGCCATCTCTGCATCCATAGCTGCCTGCCACTGAGAGGAGTAGGGACCCTCTACGGCCTCCGCGTAAGAGCGCGGAGTCGGGATGTCTAGTGCATCCGGGTCTCCCTCAGGAGCAAGCAGTACAGACGCGAGATGAGGTGAAGCAGCCGCTAGACCCTGTAACTCCTCCTGCCAGTCCTCTAGGACGTCCGTGCCAAGAGCACACTCACCCCCGACGGACGGAGGACAGACAGACGCAGACTCAGCAACAAGGCTAGCAGCGTAGTCTAGACGACAGCGAGCAGCAAAGTCGACGAGCTCAGCGACAAGAGCAGACGCAGCAGTGGACTCAAAAGAGGGGTCAGTGTTGATAGTAGCAAGGAGACGCGTGACAGTAGGACTGGCAGCACGAAGGGAGTCCGACTCAGGGTCGGCAAGTGCAGGAAGAGAGGACTCAGGAGGAGAAGGCAAAGGGGCACGCAGAGGAGCAGTGGACGGACGCAGAGACATCCGGTGCGTGCCAGGGACAGGAGGAGGACGCTGACGCGAACCGCGACCACTAGCGCGAGCAGGACGAACAGGCGACGCGGGAGGAGACGCAGGCTCACGACGCTCAGCAAGACCTCCTGTAGGACCAGTGTAAGGAGAAGGAGCAGGCAGTGGAGAGGAAGGCTCCAACAGTGACTGCGACTGGACAGGCTGTGGACACTCTACCGGAGGAGAAAGACCAAGAACCTGCTGCAGGAGCGGAACGAAGTACAGCCGAGGCCGCGCGGCAGCTCCAGACTCAGCAGGGACAGCACCAGCACCCTCAGCGACAGCACCAGTGCCACCAACACCTCCAGCAGCAGGACCTCCAGCAGCACCAGCAGCAGAACCAACGCCAGGACAGACAGCAGTAGTCTCAGCACCAACACCCTCAGCAGCTCCAGCTCCACTAGGACCCGCAGGCCAAGCAGCTCCGGGACCGGCAGCACCAGCACCCTCGACGCTCGAAGAAGCTCCAGCTCCAGCAGTACGCCTCCAGCGGCGAGCAAACCACTCGCGCAGCTCCTGTGGAGAGAGGGGCTCCCGGCGAGACGCAGCAGCAGGAAAAACCCCAGGCTCAGCAGCTCCAGACGCAGCACCCCCAGGCTAAGCAGCTCCAGACTCAGCACCCCCAGGCTCAGCAGCTCCCGACCCAGCACCCCCAGACCCAGCACCCCCTAGCTCAGCAGCTCCAGGCACAGCACCCCCCGGCTCAGCACCCCCAAGCTCAGCACCCCCAGTAGCAGCACCTCCAGGCTCGGCACCCCGGCGCACAGCACCCCCAGAGTCAGCACCCCCAGGCTCAGCACCCGCAGCAGCACCAGAGTCACCAGTAACCTCGACCGGGTCAACTGCGTCTACCTGGGACACACCTAAGGGGGCAAGAACCTGAGGGGGGAGGGGGTCTACCGGGGGGGGAACCGGCACAAGGAAGTCCGGCGGAGGGGGGAGGGAAGAAGTGCGGTAGGGGAAGAGGCGGTAGAAGGGGACTGACTCGTCGAACGTGATGTCCTGTGAGGACAGAACACGACGAGAGGAGGGGTGGTAAAACTGCCACCCGGGAGCGTCTGTGGGGAAGCCAAGGAAGACAAAGGGAGCAGCACGAGGGGACAGCTTGTCCGCAGACAAGTCGCAGACAAACGCCTGAGATCCCCAGACACGGAACGCCGACGCATCGCCAACCTTCCCCGTCCACAGCAAGACTGGGGACATCGCGGGCCGAGAGAACCGGGGGTGAAGGTTGAGCTGATGCGCCGCGTACCTCACCGCAAACGGCCACAGAAAATGGGGGGCAGCCGCATGCATCATGGACGTACGAGCGACATCCATGACCATGCCAATGCGGCGCTCATCAATCCCATTT